>VDFB02337466.1:0-60562 GCA_007258455.2 Sequoia sempervirens
GGAGGAAGTATACATTTTGGAAAATGTTGTTCTTGAGTGATATTACGCTGATGTTCAAAATATTGCAAAGGACGGAGGTCTCTAAAATTTTGAATTTGAAGCTCAAAAGAACAACTTGAAGATTCAAGAAGCTTACCTTTCTTAAAGCTCAAGGAAATTTTCACTTGGGATGATATCCTTTTGCATATTGATCCAAATTGCAAGAGGTTGACTGGTCTTCTATCCTTTATTCTTAGAGAAGCAAAAGCTTCATCTACTCTTCTTTGGCAGCAATATCTCTTGCAAAAGACTCTCCATATCTCTCACTTTGATAATCCAACTCTTGTTGGTGTTGGCATGCTTGATAAGACAACTCTTCCTGTTGTAAGTTGTGTTCTTGGCCTCGTTCAATTTCATTCAGTTGTCCTTCCAAGTACATTATTATATCTTTGACACTCAAATTTTCATCATTTTGAGGCTATTTTTGAGGATAACTATGTCAGTTGGAAACCAAAAGGCCTTCTTGTGGTTGAGTTTGGACAAATACAGGATTTCATGAAGCTTGAACAGGGGTGAGTGGGTGGTAAGTATGATAAGTGCATTGATATACTACTGTTAATGGGTTATTCGAGATGAAAACAACAATATTTTCCATTTGGCATGGCTAATAGGAAGGTGCATGAATATAATTTTCATGGAATGGAAGATGGTAAAAATTGCCTTCACTAAAAGAAGACATTATGCATCATCAAACAAGCTATAAATTCATAAAAATGTTCTAAAAATTAGAATTATGAAGATTTTTGTAAAACTTGAATACATTCAAGCACTAGTCTTCTTGAAACTAGTAGAATAGACTTGGAGTCACCAAATGTGTGAATTTTTTCCTCCAAAGGCAAGAATTATTGATACACGCCAAATATCAACAATAATAGGATGAAATTTGAACTATGATAGCTCAAATAGTCCCATAGAGCATGCCAAAAATTGTTTTCACAGAAGTGTGCACCCTTTGATGAGTTGCAAATCTCTTAGCCACCTCATGAAATAAGGGATGATCTCCTTGAGTGTGGGCTCAAATGCTAGAGATCAACCTCTCTAGAGAGGACCGATTCCCTTGCATTTATCACCTACACTAAGTAAACTAATGATTCTTACAGAGAAAAGAGAGAAGGATAACATATAATGAAATCTAAACTTTAATACGACAATGCACCAAAAAGGTTTTCAAACCTATTATGTTGTTTTAACACACAATTTCCCAAATACCCAGCTAAAATTCACACAACCCAATTGTTTAACATGCTCATACATTAGTATTTCATAAGAAATTTGATTTTTTTACAACTTTAGAAGGAAGAATATAAATATATATATAGAGAGAGAGAGAGTGTGTGTAAACATCAGTGACATAACTTATGACTTGTATAAGACATGTTTTCTGCTTAAAGGTGTTGAAATGAGGCAACAAACTTTAGGATTTATACATAAAATACAAGAAATATGTATCAATCATTCATACACAATGAAATAGCTATTTAAAAGAAAAAACTGCCAAATTTTATTGATAAAAGATGTTCTTATAGCTTTATAAAAGTCTAAAAGTGAGCTACATGTATTGCTCTAGCATGAAAGAACTAAGAAAAGTCACAATACAATGGTCTAAGAGAGAAGAGAACTAACTGAAATCTATCTTTAAGCTTGCCTTATATGCTACTCAACAACTACAAAAGAATAGGAACATGTGTGGAGAGAGAAGGACAAGTGTTCACTTGAGTTTCTGGGTCAAACTCCTTTGGGTGTCCAAAACTGAAAACCCTATTTTGAAGCCCTCAAAAGTGCTTCCAAAAGGTGTTGGAATGATGAAAAATTCTTCCCTTGCCCTTGTCTACCATCAAAGATACTAAAATAGCTCCTAAATGCTCTCCAAATAGTCCAAACTAAGCCAAATTTCCCTCTATATCTTCTCAACTTGTTGAATAGCTCATTCAACCATCTTAGATGCTTGCAAACTACTACACAACTCACAAAATTGTCTTGATTCTATCTCTGCGGGTTTATAGGACATGTGGAAAAGGACTTGGAAATTATCATAAGGCTGAGGAATGACACATGTTTTATTTCCTAAAACATCTCCATGCTGATCTTTTTCACTATTCTTTACCATCCCTGCCACTATTATACCTAGAATTTGCATCCTACATTATGGTTTTCATACATATCATCCCTTGACATTACCGTATATTGTCATACCATGTATGATGCTCTTAGGACTATCATTCTCATTAGGTCTTTAGGTTTTTACCTTGATGAACTTTTGACATATTCCATAGGATAATGTTGATGTCCTTCTTTATCTACGCCCCTTTCGTTATGGGTGCTATCCTCTTACCACTATCCTTTGTGGTTTTCTTGTTCTATGTTGAACATTGTCACTTGATAAATCTATGTTTCCTCCATCTTTCTCTCATGAATTTCATAGCCTCACGAGCTTTCCCAAGAACTTCATAAGTATCATCTTGCTTCCAATAAGTGAAACTTGGTATGAAAATCTTCTTGAGCCTTTGTGTAATCAACAATAGTAATTATGGGAGCATTCACACAACATCCCATGCATAAACAATGCCATATTTTTTTGTGAAAGAAGATAAGCTCAAATAATGATGGCACCTTTAACACTTCCAAACAACAAGAAATGTTCCTCGTGTAAACCATAGTCAATCAGTCATTGGATTTGAAGCAATACCAAGTGTAAAATGAATAGAGTAGACTGAATGTTTGAAACTTTCCTTTGATGTTAGACTACCACGTTCATGAGATTGTCAGTGCCTTTGTCATTTGAAACCTTTGTTTGACTACCTCTAAAGGGATTACCATATTTATAAGTTGCCATCATGCATAGGTTGAAAATACTATCATGGGGAACATACCACAATGTTACCCACTAATCACTGCTAAACCCTCATTATCCTCATCTTCTTGGCTTCTACACTAGTATGACCCTCTTGACTGTCCACTTATGCATCTACTGAAGCATTATATTTGATAATAGATTGGAGATAGCAACACTTACTCCACTAGGAGTTCCTTCTGAAAACTTATTTGATTTTCCTTAAAAAATCAATGCTTGTCATGACTATCATGCATTATACCCTTTCATATAACATTTTCAAAACATATTTTCTTTCTCTTAAGGATTTTCAATATTTTGGACAAGGCTTCTATACATTCAAAATACTTTTGTTATGATTGCCATTTATTATTAACAAACCTCTACTCACTAGACCAATGAGTGTCCTTGCCATTGTTGTAGGCTTTGCTACCTATGGTTACAATGCAATTCCATAGAGTATCTGAAGAAGCTTAACCTTCTATTTGGGGCTAACCTAAGATGGGTCCTTTGATCATGAAAAACTTTTTCTTTCACTTCAATTCCAATCCCTATGAATTGCTTCTTTCATGTTTTTACATAATAAACCTTGCTCCATGGTTGTCCCCTGTCATGATTACTGAACTAATATTGTGTTTGTCATTTTTCCAGACATTATAGACCGTTCCTAACATTAATCATTATGAGCAAAGCTATAACCTCATTTGTAAGCTCTTGAAGGCCTTCTTGGCCATCAAATTCTTTCACACTAGCAAGAATATCGATAAAGACATAGCATGTTACCAACTTCCTTTTTCCCCTTATGCATGGTAATCTTACATGATTATTGTCCTCAACTGACCATTATAATCCTCTTAGCTAGTAAAGACTCCAAACTCTTGTCTTCTTCAATACTGTCATACACGTTAATTCCTATAACCTACTCCATTTGATAATGAATACAAGGGATTGCCTTTTTAACTTCTATCTATTTTGTCTCCCAAATCTGAACTCCCAAAATCATGCCAAACAACCTTTGGAAAAGGCCTTGTGGTATGCAAATACCTCATTTTCTTCACTGCCATAAGCCATTTGATCATTGTTGACGCACTTTTGTTTGAATTGTTATTTAAGGACTGTCACTTATCCCTTTTGTCTTTTCTTTTGTGTCATTTAGAACTTGACTTTCTTGCCACTATCATTGGTGATAGTGATCATGTTCTTCATACCCTACCTTAGTGACACCAGCAACCCCATAGACAAACTTTCTATCGTCCTCATGATTGGACTATCTTGCACTATAATCAAGTATGTCAATACTATGTTCTCAATGTACCCTTTTGCATGGCTTTGCCATCTTTCACAACACTGTCCTCCTCTCTGTCAAACCTTGACCATATGTAGTGTTTGCAATGGAACACTTCAATAACTCCATTGAATTGCAAATCAATGTACTAGTTTTGTCATAAAGTATAGTGTCAACTTTCCCACTAAATATTACAAAACCATGAATATAATATGTGCTACACATTTTAGAATCTCTACTTTGCTGAGGTGTCAAAGGATAGCTTTGTTCTTTAGACTCCCTTCTATAAAGTAGGATTACCCGCATATATCACTTCCCTGCTTGTGAATATTGAATTATAATCATGGACACTTTCAAACTGCACTCAAGTATATACAAATGAGGCTTCGTAACAGTAGCAATGAACAACTACTCCATCCACTACAATAGCCCTTAGTTGTCCTTTGAGTCAAACTATCAATTATATTAATTGTTGGTAAAAGTTGTCATACTGTGAGACTTGAATTCGGGCCTACCGTATAGCAGAGAATGGTCAGACTTTCTTCATGGGTTTCCTCGAACATCAGGGTTTGGTCTATGCTCCAAACTCCATACAATGACTCCCATGACAAGAAAGAAATTCAAATATTGCACGCCATATCTCTAATGTGAATAACTGCAGGAAAGCCCAAGTGTCATCGGGAAAGGTCTCTTGGAGAGAAATCACTATTCCAAAGCCTGAATCTGCATGAGGCTATTAATATCCACAACCTTTGCCCAACTTGGTATGATATAATGTCCCAACTGCTACATTAAAGTTCTTTGAGACAAGTTGTATAAGCTCATTATAAATTGGGCTTTATTTTTTCATTTCCAAGTGATACAAATGTGTATGGAATAGGATAAGATAACATGTTCACTGCAGCAAAAAATATGTTAATACAAAACCCCATCATTTTGTAGTTGGCAGCTTCCGAGACATCACAATCTTTTATATTCTTCCAAACATTCTCATGTTCTCCTTCACTCAGTCCTCAACTCAAACTCAAAATATTATGAACAATTTATTGAAACAAAAGATATAATGCTCCAGAGATTAATAAAACAAAGAGATATAAAGGACCATCCTGTTTCATTGGAACCCTAGACAAAAAAAAATTGTATATGACCTGACACTACGAGCTTGTTTTACCAAAATTCTGCCCCTTGACAATTGAAGCGGCATGCATATTTTGCATGCACTTACATGGATCATAAATAGCAGTTTTTAGGGATTATATTGTCTTTTGCAACACCTCTGCTATTCCATTAAAACACATTTCCACGTGCATCTACCTCATAAAAGTGCCTTTAAAGCTTTGGACTAAAATAACAAAACACACACGTTGCATACCTGTAGCCGAGTATTAGCAAGCTGAAGTTCCACGTTTCCGTGCTAAAAATATGGTGTTTGCAACAAGCTTGGCTGCCATTCTAATCTGCTGGAGCTGTCGTGGAAAATCCTAAAAATGCTCTAAACCCATAACAGGCCGACCCATTCTCTTTGAACTCGAACTCCTCTTGAAACACAAAACCCTCCTCATGCAAGCACGTGTTATTTTTCTTTAGCAAAAGAAGGCTTTTGGTACACTTTTTGAAATATTTGAACCCCTTTAGACTTAATTGGAAGATAAACTTTTTCCAAAAGTCAAAAGACATAACTTGTCAATCTAAAACATGGACAAGCAACCCTTCCTTTTCCTTTTACCTTGGATGGATCTTCACAAAAAAGAAAATAGAGCAAGACTTGACATGAGACCTAATATTATCAAGGACATCTTGTTATTTTTCTTTTCTTTTTTTAAGTAGGCCTTGAGGGCAGAAATAGACTAACAGATACAAAAGGTGGAAGGAAAAGGTTGGAAGGAAAAGGTTGGGACTCATAGTGTAGTTTATAATGCTTTGACTTTATTTTCTATCTAGGATGCATTATGGAGATGTCTTAGTCAACCATTGTGGATGCATTATGGAGATGTCTTAGTCAACCATTGTGGATGTGTTAGCTAGTCACTATGTGTATGCGATGTATGTTGGAGCTCATCATTGTGTATTTGGGATGTATGCTAGAACTCGTCATTGTGTATTTATGATGTCTAGTGGAGCTCATCACTGTGCATATGTGATGTATGTTGGAGCTAGTCACTATGTATTTGTGATGTATGCTAGATTCATTCACTAATGTAATTGTGATATGCATATGAACCAGTCACTATTATACTTGTGATGTTCTAAAGCTAATCATTGATGTATTTTTGCTATACATACAAGCTGGGAACCATCGTTCTTGTGATGTACGTATGAGCTAATCACCATTATAGTTATGATCTATGTATGATCCATTCACTGTTTTACTTGTGATGTGTATGAGCTAGCCAACTTGTGTATATGGAGGTATGCTCGTGACAATCATTGTGTATGATATTTGGGATTATGGTATGATATTCCCCTTATGAATATTGTGTATGTTTGTACACTAATTCTTGGTAATGTTTGGTATGGACCCAACAGTTGTGGCAAAGTCATTATCATTATATTATAATTGGCTAAGTTGATAGCTCAAATGTACTTAAATAATAGTCATGGGTTAAAATCAAGATTAGAAATCTCATGCAAGAGAAGAGAATAAACTCCCTCTAACATTGTGGGGTGAACTATGAAGCATCTAATTCCAATGAAAGGATACATAGGCATGATCACCCTAAACCATCAAGGTTTAGGTCTGGGTTTAGGAATGATCCTAACCGAAGGAGCTTATCACTTTTGAGTGTAAGCATATAAGTGATGATGTTGATTTTTAGTCACCATGATGAATGAATAAATTTTGAAATCAACACCAACTTTAGATGAAAGTTTACTTGGTCGGTTAAGTTGGTAGCTATCATGAAATGAAAAAAATTGTAGTGGTTGAGGGGCGGATTTTACAAATCCTTAATAAAATGGAGAAAATTTCAATTTTTGAGATCACAAATAAAGACTTTAATTTTGGGATTGCTTAAGATATTTTAAGCGTCTACAACAAAACAAAAATGTCCATTTAACTTTTATTTATTTATTTAAAAATAATTAATTAGATTCTAAGAAAATCTTCTTAAATATTCAGAAAGTAGAATTTTAAAAATCTAAAGGAGATCTCTAAGGTTATAATTTTATAGAGGAAGGTTATAATTTTATAGAGGGAGGTTACCTAAAATTTCTCAATGGGTGCTGATAATTTTTAAGAGTTTTTGACAATTACTGGTCGCAAATGATTTTTTTAGTGGCTAATATATGCCAATTGGGCAATAGTTGAAGTTGAGGATTTAAAATTTGAATAATAGTAGAAGTTGAAGACAACCTAAATCGTCATATTTTTCACAAAAAAATAGTTTAGTCTTGGGAACATTTGCTTTATTAAACTTTTAAACTCAAAAAAATTCCACAATATTTGATACCTAACTACACTAGGTTCACCTACATTTTATAAGATATAGTACAAAATGAAATTAATTTGTCAATAGTATTATATAATTATTGGTTTGTTTAAGGACATATCACCAATTTTTAGTCACCACCATTAATTTTATTTATAATCTAACAGTTGAGGTTGTATTCCATGAGTTAAAATGTACTCATGGAGCTTCAATGCCCATCAAGCACAAAATTCTATTTGGGTCATTGATTATTTATAATCTAATGGTTGGGATTAGATTGTATGGACCAAAATGCACCCATAGAGCTTTAATAACCATGAGGTCCAAAATTATATTTGGTTTATTGAAGATTTCTAGTCTACGGTTGGGGTTAAATTTTATGGGTCAATGTACCCACAGAGCTCTAATGCCCAAGGGGTCTGAAAATGCATTTGGGCCCCATGAGCATTGGAGCTCTATGAGTACATTTTGTCCTATGAAATAGAACCCAAACTATTAAATTATAAATAAAATCATTAGTGGTGAAAAATAATTTAGGACTGATATAAAATATTTAATGACTAATTTAAAACATTAAGGAATCGAGGAATTGTGGAAAAGAGCATTACACCTTAAATTAGTCAATTAGTACCACCCTTGGCCACTTACTTTTCTTTAGGATTGCTTTATTTTTAAGGATTTGCTATGGTATTTAATGTGTTTTTCTATTTTATCGTTTTTGTTTTAAAAAGGAAAGATTCACCAATAAAAATTAATATTTTTTTTCAAAAAAATTAAACTCGTTAGGATTATATATCCTCTTTCAGGAGGTTTTCTTAAAGTTTTTTAAACAAGGGGAATAAGTTTTAAACAAGGGGAATTGGTGCAACACGGTCACTTCCAAACCCCCACCACCCCAAACCCCCCACCACCGGTAAACTTTTTACCATGACCGGCAGTGCTGGCGGGACACACCAACCGGTACCACGGGAGCGCTGGAGAGTCGAACCCATGGTGGGCGCCCTACGATAGGGAACACCTTAACCAACTAGGCTCGGACCGGCGCCCCAGGAGGTTTTCTTAAAGTTACCACTTGTGGTTTAATATAGATTTATTAGTAATAGGAATGCTAAATTTTTTAGCTTAAAATCTTTGGGAAACTATTGATTCCATAAACATTTTCACCATTAGTTAATGTTGAAAATTGCAAATGCTATTAATAATGTTATGTGGCAAAAAATCTTTTAAATTGGTGGGTCAAAGTTTGAGCTCACTGAAAATCAGCTTCTATTAAAAAGTAAGAATATCTATTTTTCATAATAAGATAATTTATATTTTTCATAATAAGATTTCAATTTATCTTGTAATTCAAGAACCTATTGTTAAACTCCAGCTCATATAGACAAGCTAAATTTCAAACCTAAAATGTTCTATTTACTGCTGGAGTGCTCTACCAAATTACTAACCCCTCTTTGACTAATCCATTGTTGATCACTATATAACTTATTTCTGACACCTCTCCCTCTATAAAAATAAATCTCAAAATCATCTTCAAGACCCGACTACGAAACTATTTCCCAGTAAAATTCAACAGAGAAAAAGCAGCACTTAATATATATAAATTTCCTAATGTACGGGATGCTTTTAAAGAAGAGAAGCATTAAAACATTAAGGTAAAAAGCTAGAAGAAAACGTGTTACCCTTCAATTATATAGAAATAAATGTGGCTGTGAGGGGACGGTCCTAGATTTAGGTCTTGCATAATCCATTAGATAGAGGGTAATTGATAGACGTTCCTTCAAACCTGTGATGCAGGGCAGAGAGAACTTACAGTGTTCCAGCGACTCCAGTTGAATGATGCGTAGCAGCTTCTTCTTCTAAATCTATATACACTGCGTCTTCCTCAGCTTAATCCTTACTTCCATGTCTCCTTTTTGGAAATTTTCTTGCAATTCCAAAATCAGAAACTTTGGCATTAAAATTTTCATCAAGAAGAATGTTTGTTGGTTTAATATCTCTGTGCACTATGTCCACATCCGCATGAAGATAGACAATTGCACGTACTACTCCATGTATAATTTTCAATCTCATAGGCCAGTCAAGCACTCGATTCTCTCCTGCCTCTGTCATTTGTCATATATTTGTGTTTTGAGATGAATATATTCATCCACAGAAAAAGAAAGAAATAAAAAGTAGGCCACGAAACTTACCAAAGAGAAAATTCGAGAGATTTCCATTGGGCATATAGTCATACACAAGCAGCAACTCATCTCCATGAATGCAAGATCCCACCAGAGTCAAAATGTTTGGATGCTCGAGATTTGTTATGCACTCCAACTCCCTCTGTAAGATATTACTTCTATCCCGCGATCTTTTTATTACGACATGCCTTCCATCAGTTAAATTTCCCTTCAAAAATCAGAAAAATCCTAATCAGTTTTATGTTATAGAACTATTACATTTAAGTTCTGTATTATAAAACTATATTTCTTGAACAGAAAGGAATAATTACTCTGTATGTTAACCCAAAACCTCCTTCACCCAGCAAATTCGTAAACTCATTTGTTGCCGTCATCAATTCATCAAAGGTGAAGTCCTGCCCATTTATCAATGAAGACAAGTCATCATTCGAATGTGAGGGGGTTTGCTCCATTGAAAGCCTGTGTGGGGTTTGATTCATTGAAAGCGTATGTGAGGGGGTTTGCTCCATTGAAAGCCTGTGTGGGGTTTGATTCATTGAAAGCGTATGTGAGGGGGTTTGCTCCATTGAAAGCCTGCGTGGGGTTTGATTCATTGAAAGCGTATGCACAGGCTTTCGGCATTGATCAAATCTCTGTCCAGCAATCTTTCCAAGCCCATTGGCAATGTATTTGAAATATTTCCCAAAGGCGACAAAGGGACGCACTAGCCTTGCTCCTACTTGAAATCCACTTTTCTCATCAGGAATATCTAAATTACCAGATTCTGGTAATTGAGTTTCCACGCATAAAGTCTCTGTTGTTATTGTGCTGATGTTTGTTTCAAATATTTCCCCTGTACAATTAAAAATGAATTGAAACAGCACATAATAAGATCAGAAAATTACGTTGGGAGTGCATCAAAACAGTCCTATGTTCCGCCCGCTAATATACACAGCTAAGTTTATTGCTCATAAGGAATTAATTGAATTTGAACTTTATTGACTGGGTTAACTTAAAATAGAAAACAAATTCAATATATCTCATTACCTGTGTCATTAGCATGTTGCCGATCTTGCCCTCGATCATCTTCAGTAATGAGCTGTTGTCTTGATAGATGGAAGGTACAGGAAGAGACAAACATATAATTCATTTGAAGAACCATATCTACTTTCATTCTATCGACTTTTCCTCGTAAATAAACGAGCTCTTCACAGATCTTCTTGGTCGACAGGAACCTTTTTTTCCACATGTCAGTAGTTGTTACAAAACAATTGTCATACAACAGAAAAGGCATACCTTTCAACTAAACAAATACAACTATATATTTTTTACCCACTTGACGAAATGCATGCCAAAATACAGAGGAGTTTGTAGTTTTTCACATACTTGGATATTTTGTTGCATCTGATAAAGGAATGGCACAAAATTGCCCCACTAACTATCAAATGTAGAGCTTCGGACATTTTTTCTAAAATTTCTTTGTGGAAATGAGCATCGACTTGTTTCACCATCTTAATAAACTTAGCCAAGTCTAACATCCCTTTCAGAAGATCTATGCATTCTCTGTCATTTGAAGAGATCTTGTCCAATCTTTCCAAAACATTTGCTATTGCCAGAAGCCCTACAGCAGCCCAATGAGCGTTGCCCACTCCTTTCAATACATCCACAGCCATTGTGTGTGCTTCGCTAGAGAGGTTGTTTGTAATGAATTTCTGCTCAAAACAGAAATAGAAGGAGAAACAGGGGAAACAGGGTATTAAACAAGGGCTCCTCACATGGCTATTCTTAAATATCGAACATTTTTAACAATAATAAAGTTAAGTAGGAGGTATTTTCCACAGCATGTCCAATTGTGATATTGTTATCAGGATTCAATTGTGTAGAATCAAATTCATTGATCCAATAACAATATCACAATTATAAAGATATTATGGGAATAAGTTTGACTAATAAAACTACATGATTCTTGAATCCTGATAACAATATCACAATTCTAAAGATATTATTAAAAATTAATAATTATTTATTACCCTTATGCGTCGATGAAATGTAAAATTTGTCATAACTGTTTGACGAATCAATTCTATTATTTCATATTTTAAAAAGTTAATGAAGAAAAACAGGGGGCAGGAAGCTTCAATTATTAGTTTCTCTAGCAAAAGAAAAAAAATTGAGATGGGTAAATTACCTGATCAGAAAACATTTTCGCCCCTGTGAAATCCCTTCACACAATTTAGAAAAATCTGACGCTAAAGGCTCCACCATGTCCTTTAGTTTCATTCCGCTGTCAACCAATTTAGAGGATTTCTGTAGAGATACAGCACCGTATCAGTTATGGAAAGGGAAATGGTAAACAATTAAAATTTAAACGCAAAAAGGGAGAATACATATTCCTTACCTTACTAGTAATAGCAGACAAAACGTCATCTATATAACCCATAACCAATCCAATGGCGAGTTTAGCAGAGGCGTCAGAATCAGCAACATTTGCAGAAGAAGATGTATTGGCTTCAAAGCCGTTCCCAATGTTTGGCAAAGTGATCGTGGAAGAAGACCTGGAGGCTTCGATGTTGTTCATCTTAAATAAAATCTTTCAATTCACATTCAGTAGCTCCTTCACTCAACCTACCATCAAACAACATGACTGTAAAGAAACTTATACAAAGATAAATATTTTGCACAATAATAATTTGAAGAGTTAAGGGTACCTGTACTTCTTAGAGAATCCTGTAAAATATAATGGCGTCCATCAGTTCCCCAAATATCCTTGGCCAAATACCTGATTTGCGCTTCAAACTTTTCGGCGCAGGTATGCACGAAACTTCAATACAGAGAGTTTCAGAATAGGCGTCGCATCTGAAGCTTCCCAGAGGAAATATGACGGTCGCCGCCTAATTGGAAAAACACTCTCATGATTTGTAGAGTCATTGACTTAGTACCATTCCATTTTGAAAATAAACAATAGAAAACGTAGGTTGTTAAGTGCTCACACTGCAATTACTGAGAAGCTGTGCGATTGGCATATGCTAGGTAGCTGTATATTATTTTAAATATTTAAATATCTATTCGTTATATAATTGAAACACGACTAGGGCTAGTATTGAGTGTGGAAAGAGAAATTCATTCTGTTCATTAATTCAGATTTATTTTTTTATAAATATTTAATTAATATGTTTTTTTGTTTGTATAATATAATTAGTTTTTTGATAAATTAAACGGAAAAAAGATTTTTCATTTAATTATAAAGATGGTTCTCATTTATTTATAAGATAAAAATGTTTACAAAAGTACTTTCAAGAGTATCTCTACATTTTAAAGCAATGCAATAATATACATATTATTTTAAACTTCAGAAAAGAAGTAACATATTTAATTGAAAAGAATAGTAAAAAAATATTATATATTATAAATATTTTATAATTAAATATATATTTTTTAAAATAGACTAAATACATCTCACAAAAATATTTAATTTAAATGAAAATGGTGGGTACAAATTTAATTGAATAATATTTTTTAATAAAAATTATATAGATCCTATAAAATATCTAATGTGAATGATACATAATAACAATGAAAAACTTTTGTAAAATATTTAAAAATAAATAAATTATAATTAAACAATATTTTCTTAAAAAATTACTATAAATAACATATAATAAATACATTATGCACAATATATTTTATAATTAAATACTATTTTCCTCATGAAAATTGATATCCACAAATATATTTAATGTAAATGATACTATCATAAATACATACCACAAAAATCATTGATATTGGTATTATTATATTTTAGTTGACATTCCATTTCATATCATCTTTTCTCAATATATGCCCCACTCGTAAATCGTTATTATTATTTATTTATTACGTGTTACTGTTAGACTCTTGGGATAGGCTTGCGGTGTAAGGCACCGCAACCCTTCTAGAACAAATTCTGATAATATAATAATAGAAACTTCTCTGTGCAATCTAATACAGCTTTGTTTCCTCATGATTAGGTCTCTCAAAATCTGAACACATTTCCCAAAAAATATAGTAGATAAAGTAGATTGTCTGTTATGAAACATTACAATTATTAGTTCCTGTCGGTAGGTAGGTATACTTATGCATTCGCCCGGAATGGATTTTACCAGCAACATGAACCAATCACATTTTGCCATTTAACATATTGCCTTTTTTTTTGTATAGTTTGAATTTGGAGAGCTATTTTATATATTGGAAAATTAGCATTTATCTATTTTTCTATTCATCCAAGTAGCTTTATAAATCATTTTCATTTCAAAAATTGGGGAAAATGCGAACACATAAATTGATTAAATAAATTTAAGCAAAGGCATAGTTTAAAAGGTGGCGGCTAGAGGTACGTAATCCATGAATGCAGATTAAATGCATTAAAATATCAGGAAACAACAAGTGCATAAATTGATTAATTAAAATTAAGTGTCACGACTCCTCCTCCTTAACTCTTACTGCACAATTTTTAGACTTTAATGAACACATGTTAAATGGACTAAAAATCTAAATCTTGAAAATCTTGCCTATCATTAATTATTGATTGAAAAACTTGAGAGCAGAATTTGAATGTCGACCAAATTCAGTGGACAACCATGGAGTTTAAGGCGTCATGCATGAATAGAAAAGGACATTAAGACCACGTTTTCTGCACAGTGAATCAGATCCAAATAAGCAAATTAAATTTTTGGTCAGCACAGACCTACTGGTAGGTCACATCCTGCCGTCTTCAGCCGCCCAACTAAAGCCTCGCCCCATCCATATTATTCACATGGAGTTCTATTTCATCTGCCCAAAATAAATTTCAGAACTAACTCGCATTCTACAGTTGACAATGAATTTAATGCGTTGTATCTATAAAACAAGGGAATGAACTTCTGTTTTGGCAGAGCAAGAGACCATTCTGTGAGAGACTCCAAAGAAATGGTTGATTTCAGACTTTAGGAAGGAGGAGAGCCAATCTGGGCGCAGTATTCACTTTAGATCTCTTCCAAGAATCAACGCACCAAGTAGGTATCTTACCTGTCCACTTTGATATGTAGAATATTGGATTCCTCTTGTCTTTTTGTCACAAACAAATACATGCATATAGATAGAGCAAGTTAGACTAAGCCATTAAATTTGAATGGGAACCTTTGTGAAGCTGCGCAGGGCATATCAGAGAAAAATAGGTAGATTTTATTCAGTCTTTTATGAATCGGCTGGAATAACCCATAGAACATGGGTTTTGCAAGAGAAATGATGCAATCTGTAGTTTTATTTATTTATCTAGAAAATAGTTGCAGGCAATCACATGACCATGAAATATCATTTGGTACATAATTTTAAGAGTTGGAATTTTCTAATTCGTTAGCCATGATATACTAATGCACTATAGGCGTAATATTCTAATCAGGATGTGAAGATTTTAATTGCTGTGATGCTATTTTTTTTAACAGAGACTAATGATTATACAGTTAACCTTCTTACTTGTTTAAAAATTACAATTTCAATGATAATGGACCATCCTTGGTTGGATTACCATTTAATCTACTTTCTAAAAGATCATTCACCTTGATCCACCTTATAATGAGAATCTTGTTTAGGCGTCTAATTTTATTCCTGTTAATTAAGAATTGTATAGCTCTATTCTCTGGTTCATCCATTTCTATGCTTGTTTAATATAAAATATGTCAATTACTTCCATAAAAAGAATTTGGGCATTTTGTGCAAAAAGGCTAATTAGAAAATTCATGACAATTGTAATAGAATCCACTCCTAATAAATAGATAGCATTCCTAACTTGTTCAAATAGATACATATATATGTATATATTTATATAATTCATGCATACTTAAATCTCTTTTGAAAATTTGGTGCAAGACGTGCCTTTATGGTTCCAATTGTCTCTATTGCCTCAATTACTTTCTTTAGGAGATATATAGGTATTTGGATACAATCTTTTGTTTAATGCCATTTTATAAATGAGGGTAAAATCTAAATATTTTGGGTTAAGTGATATTCAATGTCTATGTACCGAAAGATAAGGCCATGTAAAATGAATGAACGGACCTTGTTACTTTTTTACAAAAAAAATTGGATTGGTGCATATCAATGGGCATTGATCTAAGATATCAATAACCATCCTTAATTTTTATTTCATAATAATTGAATGTTGATTTGGTATTTATATATATACATATTTCCCTTATACGATCTAATCCGTTTAGGGAGTCTTACCAAACACTTGGCATTTGTAAATTATTTCTAGTATGGTTAGAAATTTGCAATATAATCAAATTAAAGATATTGTTAGCCTAAAACCACGTATTAACATTGATAAAATTATCTTGATATATTGAAGCATTCAAGTTCTCCTTTATTCTAGTTGGTCTAGGACCTTCAATTTAAATACAAAGAACAATGAAACCCCTTCTACACAAAGATAGTTCTTCTATAAGTAATAGACAACATAAGTACTCCATTACCCTGGTTAGTGTTGAAAAATTACCTTATTACATTCCATAATATAGTCATTGGAATTTTCACATCCTAATGCTAAATAAACCATCTAGAAGATAGAAATATAAGTGGAATAATAGGACTCTAATCCTTGAAATGATTCTTGAAGATATTTTAACTCTAGGTAAAAGTGATTTCTTGTATACTTTTGATAACGAAAGTAGGGAAACAGCATATGTTATGAAATTTCTCAAAAATAACGCATGTCTTTAATTTAAGTACTCACTTAATTACGTTGCATGGGAATTTCTTTTATGAGTAATAAATGGTTAAATGATTCTTTTAAAATCTAGGGTATTTAAGTTACTAAGATTAGGACTTACTATGAATTCTTGACCAATGCTTGTTGATTTATTTAATCATCATGGGTTTCCTTTTATGAATATTGTTAAATTTTACCGTGTCTTATGAACTTCTTTTCCTAATCAATATTAAGTATGTTAGATATAAATTTGGAAACTAATCAAAGAAGGAAAAACAAAACCAGCAGCGTTCGGTATTAACGATGCCTCTGGCTCACGTTTACGGGTAAAGCCGTTGCGCTTGAGCTACTGCATCTATAGCCTAACATAGCTGCAATAATGGCGTCTGTGGCATCGTCCCTATAAATCGCCGGGGAGAAATAAGAGACATGAGTTGTTTAAAATCCAAAGGGAGGGAAATCTCCTTTGGATCGATAATCTAAAAAGATAAAACAACAATGAATCAAATCCGCTAGTGACAACCTAGAAAATTGTAACTTAGGAATTTTTCAGTGGTGCAAATGTAATTCTAACTCAAAGATAAAATCATGTGGATAAATCATTAGGGAATCATTTAAATGGGTCAAGGGGGACGAACTTCATTAGGGAGTAAGGTTAGATGAATGTTAATAGGTAAACAATGAATGGTCAAGGTGATCGTTTATTATCCATGCTTACCATCGTGGGTAGCAGCCGCAGAGGAACTGTCTAGGGGAAATAAAAACCCTAGAAAGGGTTGCGTACCCGCTTTATAACAGTTCACATAAACATAGCCTAGAAAACAAAACTACATATTTTACGCCTTGATCCCGTTTGGAAGCAGGGTATGTAGGTAGTCTGGGAAACGAAGGATGCTCCCAGTACTCAGGCGTTCGGGAATGGGGTTTAGGGTTGGAGAGATCACATAACTAGTTATATAAGATAATCAACCAAAATACATGCAACTATACTCGGAAGAATCCTGCATGGATTGCTTGATTCCCCGAGGCCCTTAGGCCAAATTCTGAGGCGGGTTTCAAGTTTAGAATTACAATTTTACATACCCCTGAGGACGACGACCTCGGTGCACTTTTAGTAGAAAGTGTGGTCATCAGGGAAGTGACTCAGGATCCGGATGATCCCGATGAGTCCAAGACTCTGGCCAGAGCACGTACCTATCATATGATAGATGCCTGCCTCGTTTAGGTGGATGCCTATTCCGATTATATGAATAGATGTATTCCTATTCCATATGAATAGATGAAGTGAATTCCTGTTCCGTATGAACAGATGATATATCTATCTCGTATGGATAGAAGTTCCCGAGTATACTTGTGAATGAATACTTGAAAAAAAAAAAATTTATTAAATAGAGTGGTATTTCGGTTAAAATTAATTGGGTCTCTACATGTGGTATCAGAGCGAGATTCAAAAACTAGGCCTTGAGCTTACTACGACTCGCGCAATTGAAATATGTACTTTAAAAGTTAGAAATAACCTTTTTCAAAACTTAGAATAAAACTAATATGTGAATAATTAAACAGGAATTCTAAATGCCAAGGGGAAGAGCAACTCGAGCTGGTGTCGGTAGAAGGCCAAAAGGGAACAAAGATGATGAACCACAAGCTCATGATGGGATTGAAGCAATAATAGAACTGTTAACTGAACAAAGAGATAAAATCAACTCTTTGGAGCAAACGGTACAAGAACTTCGAACAAGACAAGATAATATTGAAAATATAGTTGAACCTCAAATTGAAAACCCTCCTAATGGAGATAATCCAGAGCATAACATAATGGATGTTATTGCACCTAGGAGAGAAAATCCTATTCTAGAATTAACTAAGGACTTGAAGAAAATCACCCCTCCAAAATTTGATGGGAATCAACTAGGAGAAGGGGCAGAAAACTGGCTTAATGAAATGGAAAAGTATTTTGAGTTAAGGGATTTCAGCGAAGCTACTAAGGCCTTATGGGGGTCCTACCAACTTGTTGGTGAAGCAGCTAGTTGGTGGACTAATGTGAAGGAACAAAATAAGTACACCAAGGAGGACATAACATGGGAACAATTTGTTGAGCACTTTCGTAAAAGGTGGCTACCACAATTGTTTTTTGATGAGAAGATGACTGAGTTTCACAACCTTCGACAAGGATCTCTAACAGTTCAACAATATTGGGATAGGTTTGCCAAACTGCTAAAATATGTGCCAATATATCAACAAGATGAAAAGAGTCAAACTAGGAAATTCATTTTGGGATTAAATACCAACATAGGAGCAGAGGTTGACATGCATGGACCAGAAGGTATGAATGAAGTGTTAGAGAAATCCTTAAAGCAAGAGAGGAAGTTACAAGCTTTAACTTCAGCAAGACAATCTTTTAGGAGTAATAATTTCAAGAGGAAACAAGAATTCAGAAGGAATCAAAACTTCAACAAGAACCTAAGGAACAACTCATCAGAAAGAAGACCACCTCCAAATCATAATCAAAGGTACAATGTGAATAACACTAACAGAAACAACTTCAACAAAAATGAACCAAGGAACTATAATTGGCCAAGGCTCAATGAAGCAAGCAATAACCAGCCTAAAAATCCAATGCAACGAGGACCACCAGGTGGATGTTTCATGTGTGGAGGGAATCACTTTGCTAGAGAATGTCCAAGGATGCAAATTCAGATGAAAGCAAATCAACCTCAGAGGGGACCTACTCAAAGGATTCATGCAGCAGTAAGAAATCGACGTACTCGATCCCAGAATGTGCCCATAGAGACTACAGGTACTCTATTTGGAAAACTAGTCTCAATTCTAATAGATACTGGATCATCTGAATGTTTTATTTCACCTGAATTTGTAAGGAAAAATGTATTTAAAGTTAATCATATGGAATCATCATGGACAGTCCAGTATGGGGATAAGGCAGTTAAAGAGGTGACCCAGTGTCTATCCGATGCAGAAATACAATTCCCTAACTTTAATACAAAGGTAGACCTTTATGTGGCACCTTTAGGATCATATGATGTGATCATTGGAATGAGTTGGTTGACAAACCATCAAGCAAATGTAGACTGTTACAACAAATGGGTAGAATGTTTAGATGATATAGGGAAAAGGGTTGTGATTCAAGGGAAACATAGACCTATAAGTATGGAAATCATATCAGCTATGCAAATGAAAAGAGAAAAGAGAAAGGGGGCTCTAGTATACATGGTTACCATGGATGAAAAGGAAGAAGGCAATGCTCCAACGCTCCAAAATTCTCCTTACCTTCAAGATTTTAGTGATGTGTTTCCAGAAGAACTACCAGGGCTACCCCCAAAAAGAAAATTTGACTTCTCCATTGATATAGTTCCAGGAGCTGAACCGGTGTCTAAGGCACCCTATCGAATGAACACAGCGAGCTGGTAGAACTCAAGATGCAATTGGAAGAATTGCTTGGGAAAGGTCTCATAAGACCAAGTGTATCCCCTTGGGGAGCACCGGTTTTGTTTGTTAAAAAGAAAGATGGAACCTTAAGATTATGTATTGATTACAGAATGCTTAACAAAGTCACCATAAAGAATAGGTACCCTTTACCACGCATAGAGGATCTCTTTGAACAAATGAAAGGAGCAACTGTGTTTTCTAAGATAGATCTTCGATCAGGGTACCACCAACTCAGGATAAAGGAAGAAGATATCCCGAAAACAGCCTTCAGAACAAGGTATGGGCATTATGAGTTTACAGTTGTACCTTTTGGTGTGACTAATGCTCCAGCTGCCTTTATGAACTTGATGAATAGTGTGTTCCATGATTACTTGGATAAATTTGTCTTGGTCTTCTTAGATGATATCTTGATTTATTCCAAAAATGAGGAGGAACACCTAGCACATCTTCAGTTAATTTTGCAAAGGTTGAGAGAACATAGGCTATATGGAAAGCTATCAAAATGTGCATTCTTTAAAAAGAAAATACATTACTTAGGTCACATCATTTCAGAAGATGGTATCGCAGTAGATCCAGATAAGATAAAAGCCATAGAGGAATGGCCAATTCCAAAAAATGTGTCTGAGGTAAGAAGTTTTATGGGACTTGCAGGATATTATAGGAGATTCATAGAAGGATTCTCAAAAATTGCAAATCCAATCACTTCATTACAAAGAAAGGGTAAGAAATTCTTGTGGACTGAACAGTGTGATAAGGCATTTCAAAATTTGAAGGAAAAATTAACCACTGCACCTATCTTAAAGGTTCCAGAACCAAATGGACACTTCATAGTTGTGATAGATGCTTCCATTGAAGGTCTAGGTGGGGTACTCATTCAAGATGAAGGTGTGGTAGCATATGAATCAAGGAAATTGAAAAATCATGAAGTAAACTATGCACCTCACGATTTGGAACTTGCAGCAATTATACATGCTCTTCAGAAATGGAGACATTTTCTCTTAGGAAAGCCATTTGAGTTAAAAACTGACCATCAAGGACTCAAGTACATCTTCACGCAACCTCACTTGAATGCTAGACAAAGAAGATGGTTAGAATTTCTGAGCGAATACGATTTTGAGATAGAATATATTAAGGGAAAAGAAAATAGGGTTGCAGATGCACTAAGCAGAAGGAGGCACTTGATGAATATGGTAATATTCAAAACCACTTTTAGAGAAAAAGTTCTGAATGAACAAAAAGAAGATTCATGGTATAAACAGGTCAAATCGACCTTAGAAAATGATCCAGCTGATCCTAGTATAAAAGGGTATAATCTAGATGGCGACAAAATGCTTCGATACAACAATAGGATATATGTTCCAAACTGTAAAGAGTTAAGAGAGTTGGTTTTAAGTGAAGCCCACAATACCCCTTATTCAGGACACCCTGGGGCAAACAAACTCTATTCAGACCTTAAGAAACTATATTTTTGGCAAGGAATGAAGAATGACATAGTACTCTATGTAGCTAAATGTCTTGAATGTCAGAGGGTGAAGGCAGAGCATAGCCATCCTGCAGGATTATTATACCCCCATGATATACCACATCATAAGTGGCAGGTTATTAGTATGGATTTTATTCAAGGATTGCCTACAACACCTTATAGGCATAACACAATAATGGTGGTAATTGACAAACTTACCAAGGTTGCTCACTTCATAGCAGGAAATATAACAGATGATGCTCCAACTTTGGCTAAACGTTTTGTGAAGGAAATTTTTAGATTACATGGAATTCCAGAAAAGATCATATCTGATAGGGATGCTAGATTCACTTCAAGGTTTTGGACAACTCTTCAATCAGCTTTGGGGACACAATTAAATTTCAGTACAACATATCACCCTGAAACAGATGGCCAAACTGAAAGGACAAATCAAATTGTGGAAGACCTACTACGTATGTACTGTATGGACCAACAATCTAAGTGGGAAGAATATCTTCCACTAGTAGAGTTTGCATACAATAACTCTTTTCAAGTCTCCCTAGGGATGGCTCCATTTGAAGCTCTATATGGAAGAACTTGTCACACCCCTTTGAGTTGGGATAATCTTGAGGATAGAGTGGTAATTGGACCAGATATGTTGAAGGAAATGGAAAATCAAATCAAGTCAATTAGACAGAGGTTAAGGGAAGCCACAGACAGACAAAAGAGTTATGCGGATAGGAAAAGAACACAAAGGGAATTCGCAGTAGGTGAAAAAGTTTTCTTAAGGGTCAGGCCATATAAAAGCTCTATAAGTTTTGGTAAGAAGGCAAAGTTGGCACCACGTTATGTGGGACCCTTCGAAATTTTAGAAAAGATAAACCTGGTTGCCTACAAATTGGCCCTACCTCCCCAGCTGAGTCGTATCCATGATGTTTTCCATATATCTCTTCTTAAGAAGTATGTACCTAATGAGAAACATTTTTTGAATTGGAATGGATTACAGGTCCAAGAGCTCGGAAAAATAACAATAGAGCCATATCGAATCTTGGAGAGGCGCCAATACCAATTGCGCAACAGGATGGTTGATCAAAGAAAAGTACACTAGGATCAATATGATGAAGACAATGCTACTTGGGAAGATACAATTGATTTACAACAATCATTTCCCTTCTTGTTTTAAGCATTATTTAGATACTATATTTCTTTTTTTTTTGTTTCAAAGTACTATCTCTTTACTATATAAAACTTATTGAATATATGCATCGAGACGATGCACAAATAAGGGAGGGAGGATGTCACGACTCCTCCTCCTTAACTCTTACTGCACAATTTTTAGACTTTAATGAACACATGTTAAATGGACTAAAAATCTAAATCTTGAAAATCTTGCCTATCATTAATTATTGATTGAAAAACTTGAGAGCAGAATTTGAATGTCGACCAAATTCAGTGGACAACCATGGAGTTTAAGGCGTCATGCATGAATAGAAAAGGACATTAAGACCACGTTTTCTGCACAGTGAATCAGATCCAAATAAGCAAATTAAATTTTTGGTCAGCACAGACCTACTGGTAGGTCACATCCTGCCGTCTTCAGCCGCCCAACTAAAGCCTCGCCCCATCCATATTATTCACATGGAGTTCTATTTCATCTGCCCAAAATAAATTTCAGAACTAACTCGCATTCTACAGTTGACAATGAATTTAATGCGTTGTATCTATAAAACAAGGGAATGAACTTCTGTTTTGGCAGAGCAAGAGACCATTCTGTGAGAGACTCCAAAGAAATGGTTGATTTCAGACTTTAGGAAGGAGGAGAGCCAATCTAGGCGTAGTATTCACTTTAGATCTCTTCCAAGAATCAATGCACCAAGTAGGTATCTTACCTGTCCACTTTGATATGTAGAATATTGGATTCCTCTTGTCTTTTTGTCACAAAAAAATACATGCATATAGATAGAGCAAGTTAGACTAAGCCATTAAATTTGAATGGGAACCTTTGTGAAGCTGCGCAGGGCATATCAGAGAAAAATAGGTAGATTTTATTCAGTCTTTTATGAATCGGCTGGAATAACCCATAGAACATGGGTTTTTGCAAGAGAAATGATGCAATCTGTAGTTTTATTTATTTATCTAGAAAATAGTTGCAGGCAATCACATGACCATGAAATATCATTTGGTACATAATTTTAAGAGTTGGAATTTTCTAATTCGTTAGCCATGATATACTAATGCACTATAGGCGTAATATTCTAATCAGGATGTGAAGATTTTAATTGCTGTGATGCTGTTTTTTTTAATAGAGACTAATGATTATACAGTTAACCTTCTTACTTGTTTAAAAATTACAATTTCAATGATAATGGACCATCCTTGGTTGGATTACCATTTAATCTACTTTCTAAAAGATCATTCACCTTGATCCACCTTATAATGAGAATCTTGTTTAGGCGTCTAATTTTATTCCTGTTAATTAACAATTGTATAGCTCCATTCTCTGGTTCATCCATTTCTATGCTTGTTTAATATAAAATATGTCAATTACTTCCATAAAAAGAATTTGGGCATTTTGTGCAAAAAGGCTAATTAGAAAATTCATGACAATTGTAATAGAATCCACTCCTAATAAATAGATAGCATTCCTAACTTGTTCAAATAGATACATATATATGTATATATTTATATAATTCATGCATACTTAAATCTCTTTTGAAAATTTGGTGCAAGACGTGCCTTTATGGTTCCAATTGTCTCTATTGCCTCAATTACTTTCTTTAGGAGATATATAGGTATTTGGATACAATCTTTTGTTTAATGCCATTTTATAAATGAGGGTAAAATCTAAATATTTTGGGTTAAGTGATATTCAATGTCTATGTACCGAAAGATAAGGCCATGTAAAATGAATGAACGGACCTTGTTACTTTTTTTACAAAAAAAATTGGATTGGTGCATATCAATGGGCATTGATCTAAGATATCAATAACCATCCTTAATTTTTATTTCATAATAATTGAATGTTGATTTGGTATTTATATATATACATATTTCCCTTATACGATCTAATCCG
Source organism: Sequoia sempervirens (assembly GCA_007258455.2). Classification (NCBI taxonomy): domain Eukaryota; kingdom Viridiplantae; phylum Streptophyta; class Pinopsida; order Cupressales; family Cupressaceae; genus Sequoia; species Sequoia sempervirens. The sequence continues at coordinate 24,445 of VDFB02337466.1, forward strand.
TTTAGGGAGTCTTACCAAACACTTGGCATTTGTAAATTATTTCTAGTATGGTTAGAAATTTGCAATATAATCAAATTAAAGATATTGTTAGCCTAAAACCACGTATTAACATTGATAAAATTATCTTGATATATTGAAGCATTCAAGTTCTCCTTTATTCTAGTTGGTCTAGGACCTTCAATTTAAATACAAAGAACAATGAAACCCCTTCTACACAAAGATAGTTCTTCTATAAGTAATAGACAACATAAGTACTCCATTACCCTGGTTAGTGTTGAAAAATTACCTTATTACATTCCATAATATAGTCATTGGAATTTTCACATCCTAATGCTAAATAAACCATCTAGAAGATAGAAATATAAGTGGAATAATAGGACTCTAATCCTTGAAATGATTCTTGAAGATATTTTAACTCTAGGTAAAAGTGATTTCTTGTATACTTTTGATAACGAAAGTAGGGAAACAACATATGTTATGAAATTTCTCAAAAATAACGCATGTCTTTAATTTAAGTACTCACTTAATTACGTTGCATGGGAATTTCTTTTATGAGTAATAAATGGTTAAATGATTCTTTTAAAATCTAGGGTATTTAAGTTACTAAGATTAGGACTTACTATGAATTCTTGACCAATGCTTGTTGATTTATTTAATCATCATGGGTTTCCTTTTATGAATATTGTTAAATTTTACCGTGTCTTATGAACTTCTTTTCCTAATCAATATTAAGTATGTTAGATATAGATTTGGAAACTAATCAAAGAAGGAAAAACAAAACCAGCAGCGTTCGGTATTAACGATGCCTCTGGCTCACGTTTACGGGTAAAGCCGTCGCGCTTGAGCTACTGCATCTATAGCCTAACACAGCTGCAATAACGGCGTCTGTGGCATCGTCCCTATAAATCGCCGGGGAGAAATAAGGGACATGAGTTGTTTAAAATCCAAAGGGAGGGAAATCCCCTTTGGATCGATAATCTAAAAAGATAAAACAAAAATGAATCAAATCCGCTAGTGACAACCTAGAAAATTGTAACTTAGGAATTTTTCAGTGGTGCAAATGTAATTCTAACTCAAAGATAAAATCATGTGGATAAATCATTAGGGAATCATTTAAACGGGTCAAGGGAGACGAACTTCATTAGGGAGTAAGGTTAGATGAATGTTAATAGGTAAACAATGAATGGTCAAGGCGATCGTTTATTATCCATGCTTACCATCGTGGGTAGCAGCCGCAGAGGAACTGTCTAGGGGAAATAAAAACCCTAGAAAGGGTTGCGTACCCGCTTTATAACAGTTCACATAAACATAGCCTAGAAAACAGAACTACATATTTTACGCCTTGATCCCGTTTGGAAGCAGGGTATGTAGGCAGTCTGGGAAGCGAAGGATGCCCCCAGTACTCAGGCGTTCGGGAATGGGGTTTAGGGTTGGAGAGATCACATAACTAGTTATATAAGATAATCAACCAAAATACATGCAACTATACTCGGAAGAATCCCGCATGGATTGCTTGATTCCCCGAGGCCCTTAGGTCAAATTTCGAGGCGGGTTTCAAGTTTAGAATTACAATTTTACATACCCCTGAGGACGACGACCTCGATGCACTTTTAGTAGAAAGTGTGGTCATCAGGGAAGTGACTCAGGATCCGGATGATCCCGATGAGTCCAAGACTCTGGCCAGAGCACGTACCTATCATATGATAGATGCCTGCCTCGTTTAGGTGGATGCCTATTCCGATTATATGAATAGATGTATTCCTATTCCATATGAATAGATGAAGTGAATTCTTGTTCTGTATGAACAGATGATATATCTATCTCGTATGGATAGAAGTTCCCGAGTATACTTGTGAATGAATACTTGAAAAAAAAAAAAATTATTAAATAGAGTGGTATTTCGGTTAAAATTAATTGGGTCTCTACATTAAGCAAAGGCATAGTTTATCAAACTGGTGGGTAGACGTACGTGATGCATGAAAAAAAATTAAATGCATTGAATGGCATTTGGCTCGAGGTGAAGGCGGTGGAGTCGCTTGGAGGCCACATGTGGCTAGGGTACTTTGGTCATTTAATATAGAGTTGAGTTACTTGATATGCATTTCCATTACTTTGCGTGTGTTTTTTTTGTCTTCTGTAAGCGGTGTTCTGAGGGAGAGTTTTAGCGACTGAGCAGGATATGTTATAGTTGCATATTCTAGACCCAGAAACGAGTTATTTGAAGCGATAATTTGGTAATTTTTAGAGTTTCAATACATTAAAATGGTGGACAGTGAGAGATGAATTGCTTGAGGTCAGAAGAGGTAAGTTTTCATTTTTTAGTCTACTTGATACAAGAAGTGCAAGTAGGGTTTCATAGTGCTTGAAGGCATTCATATACTTTGATTATAAATTCGTATTTTAAACTACTATTAGTATTGTTCATTCAAATTTCTTGTTGAAATGCGAAGGTTTCATTTGCATTTGATAGGAATTATGTAAAAATCCTCTTGTTCATTTTACTTCATGCATGTGAGCCGACAGTGAGTTGCTTTGAGCTTTTCCGTATATTAAACTACTTTTAGTATTATCTATTTGAATTTTTTTGTTGAAATGTGAAGGTTTCATGTGCGTTTGATAGGTATTATGTAGAAATGCTCTTGGTCATTTTGCTTCATGCATGTGAGCCCTGTAGAGTTTGTATCTCTTTTATTGCTACAAGGTGGTCCCATAAAGAGGGCTTTGGAACCAAAATTATGTCAACGTGTGCGATAATGAGAACTTTTCAACAATAAGTCATAGTGTGTTGCTTTGAGCTTTGCCATTGTCATGAAAGCATAAAGGATAGAGGGATTCTATTAAAAGTCATGGTTGTTGTCCTCATAGGCATAAATGCAAACAATGGGAGCGTAAAGAATACAATAGAAACCTTTTACCTGTCGGCAAGCATAAATTTCTGTCGGATGTCATCGTTACTATTTTTGTATGTTGGGGTTATAAAAAACATTGTCAATAATGTTGTCGAGTTCAAATTACAATGTTGCCATAGAGCAGTTAAGTAATATTGCTTTTCACTTTTTATTCTATTTGATACAAGAGATGCAAGTAGGGTTTCATAGTGCTTTAAGGCAATTGAATACTTTGACTATAAATTCATATTTTAAACTACTTTTAGTATTGTTTATTCAAATTTCTTGTTGAAATGCGAAGGTTTCATCTTCATTTGATAGGTATTATGTAGAAATCCTCTTGTTCATTTTGCTTCATGCATGTAGCCCTGTAGAGTTTGTGTTTTTTTAATTGTTGCAAAGTGGTCCCATAAAGAGGGCTTTGGAACCAAAATTATGTCAACGTGTGCGATAATGAGAGCTTTTCAACAATGAGTCGATAATGTGTTGCTTTGAGCGTTTCCATTGTCATGAAAGCAAAGAGGATAGAGGGATTCTGTTAAAAGTCATGGTTGTTGTCGTTGTAGTCATAAATGCAAACAATGGGGCCATAGGGAATGCAGTAGAAACCTTTTCCCTTCTGGCAAGCATAAATTTTTTGTCAGATGTCATTTTTACTGTTTGTGTATCTTGGGGTTATAAAAAACTATGCCAAAAATGTTGTAGAGTCCAAATTACAATGTTCCCATGGAGCACTTAAGTAATATTGCTTGATAGAACAGCTTAGGCTTCATGCAAAAGAGCAGTCAAATTCATTGCTAGAAGATTTGTGGTCCAGTAACCTGTCACAATTAGCTTGTGTAGTTAATGTTGTTTGCATTTATACTTGTGTCTCTTGAACCTGGAGAAATGCTCGGTAGTGTTTAAATAGTTTTTGCTATTAGTATCTATCGCAGCAGGAGTACTATATATTGCTATTCTTTTAGGAAAAAGAAAGACATGGTTCTTGTTTTCTAATGAAAGCTTTTTACATGGTGCAATGTTTTTGGTTGGAAGAAAAGAGTTCGTGTAGCGGTCTGGCTGTGGCAAATTCTTCAAGCAAGTAGTACAAGGTGAGTTTCTAGAATGAAACTTCTCTTTTGTTTACAATTGCATATAGTAAAAAGAGAAAAAGGTTAATTCAAGATTCTCACTATATTGATTGTACTTGTAATCATATCGTTGCTTTTTGTTACAAGGATAGTCTTTGCAAATGGGTATTGTGAGTGGCATATGCTATATGGTTCATAAAAATTAAGCATTTGAGGTTCAAAAGTAGATCTTTGTTTCAAAATATTAACCTTCTCAAATTTTGAGAGTTTGATTTTGAATCCATATGCATGATTTGATTAAAACTACTGGCTAAAGGTGCATAATTCATTAATTCAAAATCAATGCATTTAATGGCATCTCACTAGAGGTGAAGCTAGTTGGATTGCTAATTAGTCTTTGAATATATAACAATTAAAAGAGATAAACAAGTATGATTATCCTTGGCCACATTTCACATTTTGGCCTTTCATTGTGCATCTTAAATAGAAATTGGGTTTTGCATTGTTACAATGCGTTTGGATACTTTGATTCTAAAATCATAGTTTAGATCATTCTAAGTGTTATCGATTCAAACCTTCCCTTGAAATACCAAGAATTCATCTGAATCTTGGAGGCAACGTACAGTTGTCTATAATTATCCTTGGCCACATTTCACATTTTTATCTTTCAATCAAAGTCAATTAACAAAGTAGCAGTTAGACCTAAAGAAGGTTGAAGGACTATGCTGATAGAGAACCATATTTTCAACAATGGCTAGACAACCTATTGAGATTGTTGTACGAACTTTAAAGCAAATGCATTTTCCCTTCTAGTAACTTTCATTGTACATCTTAAATGGAACTTGGGTTTCGCATTGTTGCAATGCATTTGGATACTTTGATTGTAAAGTCATAGTTTAGATCATTTTAAGTGTTATTGATTCAAATCTTTCCTTGAAATACGAAGGATTCATCTGAGTCTTGTAGGCAATGTACAGTTGTCCTATAGAGAGAACTTTGGAACCAATGAGCTGTTATCAAGGATAGAGGAATACTGTCAAATATTGTGGTTATTGTCCTCATAGGCACACATGCAAAATATGGAAGCATATAGAAAGCAAGTTAACTCTTCAATAATCCCATGAAACATAGTCTTTGTATGCATCCATGCATATAGGCTTGCATGTATATATGTGTGCATGTAATTATGTATATATGAATGCATGTATCTATGTTGTCATGTATGTGTGTGTGTATATAACAAATTACTATTGCATTTGCTTAAAATGCTTTTTTGTGGATGGCGCCAGCTAGCCATCCAGTCATACTGTTATTAAACAATTAAGAATAAGTGCTAAATAATTGAAGTAAAATGACCCCATTCAGTTAGCAAATCAAATTTTCTCAGCCCTTTACATGTTAACTGAGAGTTTTGAAGCTTTTGTTGTTCATTGGCACTCTTTGAAGCTTAAATGTCACAGTATATGTAGCATTTGACCAAATAGCTTTAGCATTCATGATCATTTAGGCAAGTTCATATTTCCTTATTCATCCTTGTATTGTCCCATATCTAAATAATTAGGCAATTGCTAGTTAGCCTTTAAGTACCTAGAAATTCAAAGAAAAAAATGATTGCAATTAGCTTTGTGTGCATTTGAACTATTAATCAAAGGCAACTAACAAACTAGCCCTAGCAAACCATGCCTATGTAAATGTGTTGAATACCATGTATTTGTGCATGGGTGTATATGAATACTATGAGTTATGGTTTCTACCATTGTGTAACGCTTAGTATTACTTGTACAACCAAGCAATATGCAAGTAGAATTCATAGTTCATAGCATCCAGATACATCCAAGGATAGATACAAATCAATGTTGTTAGCATCCTGATAAGGAAGATGATGAGATACATCCAATTAATATATGTCACAACATCTTATAAACAATAATTCCTATCAAACACAAATGAAACCTTCGCATTTCAACAAAAAAATTTGAATAAACAATACTAAAAGTAGTTTAAAATATGAAATTATAATCAAAGTATACAATTGCTTTATAGCACTATGAAACCCTACTTGGATTTCTTGTATCGGACAGACTAAAAAAGCAAAAAATAATATTACTTGAGTGCTCTATGGTAACATTGTAATTTGGATTCTACAACATTTCTTGACATAGTTTTTTACAACCCCAAGATACAGAAATAGTAACGACTACATCTAACAGAATTTTTATGCTTCCTGGCAGGAAAAAGGTTTCTACTATATTCTTTATGCTCTCATTGTTTGCATTTATGTCTATGAGGACAACAACCATGAATTTTAACAGAATCCCTTTATCCTTTATGCTTTCATGACAATGGAAAAACTCAAAGCAATACACTGTTCACTGATTGTTGAAAAGCTCTCATTATCGCACATGTTGACATAATTTTGGTTCCAAAGTCCTCTTTGTGGGACCACTTTGCAACAATTAGAAAAAATACAAATCCTATAGGCCTTATATGCATGAAGTAAAATGAACAAGAGGATTTCTGCATAATACCTATGAAATGAAGATGAAACCTTTGCATTTCAACAAGAAATTCGAATAGATAATACTAAAAGTAGTTTAATATACAGATTTATGCTTACGAGGACAGCAACCATGACTTTTAACATAACACCTCTATCCTTTATGCTTTGATGGCAATGGAATAGCTAAAATCAACACACTATCGACTTACATGCATGAAATAAAAAAGTAGTTTAAAATACGGGTTTATACCTACGGGTTTATGCCTATGAGGACAACAACCACAACTTTTAACAGAACCCCTCTACCCTTTATGCTTTGATGCCAATGGAAAAGCTCAAAGCAACACACTATTCACGTGTAGTTCAAAAACTGTCACTATTGCACGTGTTTAGATGGTTTTGGTTCCAAAGCCCTCTTTATGGGACCACTTTGCAATAGTCAATAATATATAGACTTTGCAGGGCTCACATGCATGAAGTAAAATGAACAAGAGGATTTCTACATAATACCTATCAAATGCAGATGAAACATTTGCATTTCAACAAAAATCTCGAATAAATAATACTAAAAGTAGCTTGAAATATGAATTTATAATCATAGTATAACAATGTCTTAAAGCACTATGAAACCTTTCTTCCATTGCTGTTTGCATGTACCTGGTTTAAACATTTAATTATTGGTTCTTCATAATGGAATGAAATGAACTTGAACAAATGGAAATAGAATGACCCCATGGAATTGGAACATCAGTGTTTACATGCCTTTACCAGGATAGCAGATTTGCGTGCATGAGACTTATGCGAATCTCAAATGTCATAGTGTATGGGTGCATGTGTCAAGTAGCTTGTTCCCAGGTCTTGACTCTGCAGCAACAACATCTCCTGTGACTACACAAATCTGCAAAATAACAAAAAAAGAAACACTCAAAGTAATCACAATTCATCTCTAGTCACTAAAATCTATATTGCATGAAAAACAAGCAAGAACCTTTGAGTAGATGAAGGTCATGAACATTGAACCAATAGTAGGACAGTCACCACAACATTTAAGTAAACCTATGGTGTAGACTCCGTTTTCCATTATCAATTTTATTCCCAATTTCATCCATGAAGAAGTTTGTCAATCTCTAGATCCTGCTATTAGCGATTGCTTTGATCCATGATTTCCATTTCTTTCATCAATGAATTCCATATCTTTGATCCATGAAGAACTTATGTAGCTTGTGCATTCATGTATTCTAGATATTTGTGGATATTCTTCATGGATGACATTGGTAATACAATTGATAATGGAAAAGAGAGTGTTGAGCATAGGTTTCCTTAAATGTTGTGGTGACTGTGATACTATTAGTTCAATGTTCATGACCTTTATCTACTAAAATGTTCTTGCTCATTCATACCTTGGTAATTAAACCTGTGATATTGCATTGCATATGTCTCATGCTCTTCACCTTGAAATGTCCATACTGAAATATAGTAATAAAAAGTAATAAAGTAATTATAGCAATACAAAATAATTCCAAAGAAAACTAATCAAGAGTAATACAAAATACTTTACAACACATTCTGTGTTACAACTGTTAGTGAGTTATTGTTTTTACAACACCATCTATTTTACATTCTACAGTTTAACAAAACAGTAGTCAAGAAGTAAACAAAAATAGATAATGGAAACTCAAATTCAATGTTTTAGTTTCCATTTCTCATTTAACAACTCTTTCACCATCCTAATCAGATTCTCTCTTTACATTTTATTTTTTTACTTTTTTGCCCTCATTCGAATGGCAAGCGAACCATACGTGAAGCCACTGAATAACCCTTCCATGATTTGATGGAGCTGGTGTGAGGTGATTTCATGAAAGCTCAAGTGTCATAGTATACATGGTGTAGTAGCTAATAAGTCCATCTTACATTGTGCTAATGATAATTTAATTTTTCTCATCTGTCTTCGAACCATTAATGTAAGTCAATTAACAAACAAGTCAATCTTGCACTTGGCTCAACAACGAGATCATCTAACAAGCATTTGTTTGCTATCACTATGATTAATGATAGAATTGACTTAATTTTCATACTGAATGTGGTGTATTAGCTAGTTGGCTTAACATGATAGCTTTCGAACAAGTTAATTCAATGAGCAATCAACCTAGTTTGCTGACTCGAATTAATTGTATTCCATAGTTGGTCATAGCCAATTATTGGGAAAGCTATAAATGCCATGGATGAAATTATATGAATAAAATTCTAGTTTCTGGTTTACTTGAAATGCAATGAAAAAACTACTGTGGAGGCATAAGACAAGGTTGTGTAACATATTTCCATTCCTTTATCTAATTTCTTTGGACACAAATGCTTTACACATTTGATTGCAATAGTAACGTGTCTACGAAAATGGGAAAATAGAGACCATAATTCAGTACTTTTTTGCGTGCATATACATGTATCCTGATACATACAGGCTCAACCTGGCATTTACGGAAACAGTTGCTATGTACAATGAAAGAGCTTATTAGTGTTACTATATGCAATTTCCATATAACAAAGTAAATTGGTACCAGGCTATAGTGGCACATCCAAAAAATACATGGACGCATGTATACGCAGTTGCATACAGGGATACGTAGAAGCTTAGATGAAAAGTTAATTATAGTTAATTATAAAACATCTCTGTACACCAAATCAATTAAACCAAACATGGCCATTCATATGCAAAAAAAAAAAGGAACTTCTTGAAAAGGCTTTATAGACAAGGAAGCAAACACAATTGTAAACTGAAATTGCAAAATCTTTGGCAACATCTTCTTTTCTATTCCTTATGCTACAAATACTCAATAGCCTATAGCTATCCATATTAATTGTATCTCTTTGTGTATGTTAAAGCTATCTGCTTATTCTATTGCTTTCAATATTATTTCATGAAAGCTGACATGTCATAGTATATCTGATGTAAGAGCCAATAAGTCCATCTCACATTTTGCTCATGATAATTTAATTTGTCCCATCTGTCCCTGAACCATTAATCAAAGTCAACTAATGAACAAGTCAATCTTACAGTTAGCTTGTGCAAATTAAGTCAATTCTATCTTTTACTCATTAATGAAATTAAGTAATCAGTTTAACAAGATAGCTTTGAAACAAGTTAGGTCAGTAATGAATAAAGCTGTTTGACTAATGAGTCAATTGAGTTCAATAGTTAGTCATAGTGATAGCAAACAAATCCTTGTTTGATGATGTCATTGTTGAATTTTCTTGTATGTCCCTCTCTGCACTATTGCTATAGCTTGAACCAATGATGCTTCATGATTCAAGCATTAAGTATAACTGGAAACCTTTCTTGACTTACATCCATTGATTTAAATCTGTTTCAAAACCATAATTGCACTGGTTCTTTAAGCTCGATGCAAAACAACAATATAGTTAAAATGCATCGCAAAAGCATATAGAGAACCATGTTTTCACTATTAGTATCCATTACACCATCATTGTCATCCATTGCAATTATAATTTTGGCAGTTGTTAGCACAGATGTGTTTTAATGCATTGTGAAACCCAACTTGCTTTTTTGGGATATAATGAAGCAAAATAGAAAAAAATAGCTATTTTTTTCCTTGAGTAACTTGTCTCTTGGTGTTCATTCAACAAGCACAAGAGCTTCTGCTCTGTCACTGTAAACGTTCCCTTTCTATTGATAAAAGCTATCACTTTTCTAGCCTATGTCTTTGCTTAAATTTATTTGTATATGTCATTTTCTTCCAGACTCGCATTTAAAAAGAAAACTCCATATTCTACTACCAAAGTAAATGCATTAACATCAAAGGAGTTTGAAATTGAAGATAACAAACCTAATAGCACTCACTTGGATAAACTGTTTTTCTATAGTAACAATTTTATTCGCTCCTACTGTCAAGGCAAGAATACTTATGCATTTGGTTGAAATGCTTTTATTAGTTCCTGCTAGTAGGCAGAAATACTTATGCATTTGCCCAGAATGCATTTAACCGACACCATGAACCAATCACATTTCCCCATTTAACATATTGCTTTTTTTTTTTGTATAGTTTGAATTTGGAGAGCTATTCTATATATTGGAAAATTAGCATTTATCTATTTCTCTATTCATCTGAGTAGCTCTAAAAATCATTTTCGTTTTAAACATTTGGGAAAAAGCAAATGCATAAATTGATTAGATAAATTTAAGCAAAGGATTAGTTTAAAAGGTGGTGGCTAGAGGTACGTAATCCATGAATGCAGATTAAATGCATTAAAATATCAGGAAACAGCGAGCGCATAAATTGATTAATTAAAATTAAGCAAAGGCATAGTTTATCAAACTGGCAGGTAGACGTACATGATGCATGAAAAAAAATTCAAATGCATTGAATGGCATTTGGCTCGAGGTGAAGGCAGTGGAGTCGCTTCGAGGCCACGCATGGCCAGGGTACTTTGGTCATTTAATATAGAGTTGAGTTACTTGGTATGCATTTCCATTACTTTGCGTGTGTTGTTTTTTTGTGTTTTGTAAGCTCTTGTTCTGAGGAAGAGTTTGTAGCCACTAAGCAAGAGATGTTACAGTTGCAAGCCCCACACCTAGAAATGAGTTACTTGACATGATAATTTGTTACTCTCCACAGTTCCTTTCTATTCAAGTGCATCGTGGGGCTGTGTTTCATAGTGCTTTAGTTCACTATCACAATCACTTTCTGCTTAATGTGTCAGTGCATGTATGTATGTATGCATGTTTCTATGTGCATATGCATTTACCTATGTGCATATCTATGTAGACCTTTGTAGATGCATATATGCATGTATGCATCTGACTCTAGACATATCTATGCATATATGTATTTATGCATATATGTATGTGTGTATAGGTGCATTTATGTGTATATGCATGTAATCATATGGATGCATATATGTTTATGTCCATAAATGCATTAATCTGTCTTTACATGGACGTATTTGTACATATATATACATATGTATACATATATGTGTGTGTCGATATGTCTTTTCTACAAAAAAGTTTACAGTGATAGGGAAAAGGTTGTCATGATTCCAAAAAAGGACAGTTGCAGACAAGCTACTCCAGGAAATAAATAGTTTCTTTCATCAGTTTTCTTTTATTTTAATGTCCATAAGTACATTGGGTTCCATAGTGCTCAGCCTATGCTATTGTACAGAGACTAGTTCCTTGGGCAAGTAATTGTATTTTTTCGAATGTGACATCTTAACAATAACTTGGCACTTATGACCTCTCTAAAGACTACATATCTTCAATTACTGCAAAACTATTCCATAGTGCAAGTTTTAGAGCCACTGTTCTGTTAGCATGTCCCATAATAGGACCTTATAAACAATATGAAGACAATGTGTTAAAAACACTCTACAAACTGTCAGGCAAATACAATTTACAAATATAATCTTAAACTCCACAATTTCTTTCATGTCTCTCGTTGTCATTAAAGCATAAAGCAAAGAGTATTTTTTCGCAACTTCTATTTTTTTTACTTTTACACGATAATTCACTTTTTTAATTAATGAATCAAATTATCTTAATTAATTTGTTTTCCTTTTCCTTTTGTCATTTCATATCTAATTAATTACATAACTATTGAATAGTATTTATATACATAATAATTAAAACAAACAAATAATTTTAACTATCCTTGTGCACATTTGACCAATCAAACAAAGTCAATTAAAAGATCTAATTCCACTTATTCACTGATAGTATTGGCATGCAATTTCCTTGAATTTTTTTGAAAAAGAGCATCACTCAGACACCAATAAGGATTCTGACTTGTAACATTTCTATCCAAATCATCTTCATTGAATAAGATATTGTGGCATACATTAATTGGATGTATCTCATCATCTTTCTTATCAGAATGCCAACAACCTTGGTTTGTATTTCTCCTTGGGTGTATCTAAATGCCATAAGTTATGAATTCTACTTGCATGTGGCTTCATTGCACAAGTAATAGTAAATGCTACATAATGGTGCAAAATAAACTTATGCATATGGAAATGAAATGACCCCATTTAGTTAGAAAATCAAAATTTGCGTCGCTTTCACTATTAAGTGATAGCTAGTTTGGAATTAAATAATAGCTAGAATTTTTTTTTACCATAACTTAACAGTGCTAGCACACGTCAGTGTTGTTTTTTTCCTTAGTATTCATTAGTTGCTATGGCCTATTTACACTTTTTTAGGTACTTAAGCAAATATGGGATCTATTCCATTGATTGCTCTTAAAGAGCTTATGCGACCATTGCAATGACAAAATTACCCTCATGCATGCATATGCAAACAAATGTTCTATATTATAGGGTACACAAATAGCAACAAGTATTTAAAAATTAATAAAAAATGCAATTTGTATTTTAAGAAACAAAAGTTCTAATTTGGATTGTTTCTCGTTTGAATGAATCTACATAAGAATTATGTTTTCTTTTTATGAATAACATAGTATATGTCACTCACTGTACTCATTTGTCTAGTTTGTCCTTGTGACAGGGTTCAATGCTTTCAACTGTATTTAAACAATCACACACAAACTACACTAGGAAAAATTGCTTGTCCCTATCACAATTTGTACTTTTGTACAAGTATACTTGATCATTCGATAGCAGATTAGACGGTTAGTTTTCCAACTTGCCTTCTTGCTTTTCTTGAAATGCAATTGAAATTCTTCAATATAGTAACTGCATAAAGTTCTTTTCCATGTATTCATTTTGTCATCTTGTATTCCTCCTTTCTTTGAACATAAATGATTTAGAGGGCTGTTTCCATATATACAAACAGGAAAATGCATTATGCACAATTGCAATAGTAATTTGTCTTCGAGCAATAGAACAAGTTTTGCTTATGTGTTAGTATGTTATACTTCCTCTATACAATATCCATAGAATAGAATGAACTGCTAGCATATAATTTTAAAAGCCTTTTTACAGTTTCAAATAGCATTTATAGCCATAAGTCTTTGTTTTATGTCAAGTGGTTTTTACCTATATGCATTTAAGGCAATTCTTTTCATAGGATTGTTTATAGCTGTCGCGAGTTGCTATGCAGTTTGCAAGTTAACATATGTTTAATCTGCCTGTTTTACAAATAAAAGCCTACAAAGTTAATTTCAAAAGCTGAAATGGTACATGAGTACAATGAATGATGTACTACGTCACTCATAGACATGATGCAATATTTTTCCATGGTCTTCCTTACATGCAAAATGACATTAAGCACAACTTTTTTTTGCTCACATTGCCAATTTCACTATGTGCTTTAAACCTCTAAAGTAAAAGGACACTGAGGGAAGAAGCTATTTATTGCCTCAAGTAACTCGTTTCTGGTTCTGGATACTGTAACTATAACAAAGTCTGCTTAATCGCTATGAACTCTCCCAAAACAGAGACTTCTAGAATAGAAAAACAATACGCACAAAGTAATAGTGATGCTTTACAGCTGACTTAAGTCTATAGCTAATGGAAAAAGTAGCCTAGCTATACATGCCCACCAAGCCATTCCAGCAGTTTCTCATCAACCCACATGCTATTTAATGCATTTGCTTTGCATGTATGCACTGTGTAGCTGCACCTCTAAGTTTCAATCTCTTTTTTAAAATTTTTAATCAATCTATGCCTTCACTTTTGCTCAATGGACCTATGCCTTTGCATTTCCCTCAAATTGTCTATACACAAATGATTTTAAAAGCTATTCCCACAATAGGAAAATCCATAGATCTTCCTTGATCAAACAATGCTTTTGCATTTCCCTGACTTTCTATAAACAAAAAAGATTTGTCAAACTATTCTCTACATGCCACTTAATTCATGTTTACCTGAATAGCTTTCAAAATCATTTGTTCTTTGAAAAAAAAACATTTGCTTAGAAGTACACACAACAAAGGAATCCAATAACACAAAACATTTAAATACCATAGACTGAGATTGACAATATGAGCAAAAAGATTCTTGTCAACCAATTGTTGCATATAGACAAAGCTACCTGAAAATATTGTTTTGTGTTTGTGGCACTAAAAGTATACATCATGCATTGTACTCATTTATCCACTTTGGAAATGTAATAGGAATAAGTACATACAACCCTGCTGGGAGACAATGGATAACAAGGTCAGGTTGAAGAATTAATACTATTTTCCCCTTGTGCTTCTATTAAATTGTTTGCTGTGTGCTATGTTACAAAAGCTTTTTCTACTACTCAAGCTCCATTTTCCAACATATATAGAGATTATTAACTTCCAAGACCCTCGACAACATGATCCATACTAAAATGATAGACATTGACACCTATGAATTAACGAAGCACCCCCAAATATCAAACATTGACTACATGCTTAAGAGCGAGGGACTTTGCAGATTGAGTACTTTTGCATACAATGTTGGTGATTGTTTGTTTGAGTCATTACAACTATTTAATGACCCATCAATTGGACATCACCAGCGCACAAAACTAGCACATTGCTATTCTACTATCATTGACAAAGACTGGGTGCCTATACAATGCATTGCTAGGACAATCCAGAAAATAACAATAAACAAGAAAATTACAACTAGAAAACAATTCCCAGTACAAGTAGCATGTGCACGAACCATACATCGATCCCAAGGATTAACAATGGAGGCCTTAGCTTTTGATCCCACAACCATTAGATAGCATGGACTAACCTATACAGCTCTGACACGAACAAAATCGGTAGAATCATTGTTCCTGTTACAACCTTTAACTGCAAAAAACTTCAAAATTTAAGACAAAATACAACTAGAAATATTTCGTCCTCAAACATGTGCACAATGGCAACTTGATAATCTAGACACATGTTCAAAAAACAAATCACATTTGCTCCTATGTACATTGAACACTCGTAGCTTGAAAGCATTGCAGAAGACATTGTCAATGACTATGGCATAATGCAATCCGATATCTTATGTCTCCAAGAAACACATATGCATCCCTTTGAGCTAAATACCTTGCTGTAGAATTTTGATAGCTTCTCTGTACATAACATACATGGCATAGCAACTTTCACCAGGAAACATTTGCTCTTGTCAAAAATAGTACAACATGAAACTTCAAATATTGAAGCTATCACATTAACAGTAATGCTATCTAACAATGAACTCAATGTTTGTAATATTTATGCAAGACCTGCAACTGCCATAGATGAAGTAATTGCAATGTTGCAAATAATTATTGGGTCCACAAATTCAGAAAACATGTTCATTTTAGGCGATTTTAATGTTGACATGTCTTCAGAAAGCAGAGGCAAAAAAATGCTTCACAGTTATATGCAACAGAACAACATACAATTTATGTTGAACCAACAACACAGCATAGGCAATTCAGTCATTGACCACGTTTGGTCCAACACAGCTACAAATATATGCTCTACCTATATATCAGAAGCATATTGGACTGATCACAATCCAATTTTCCTAAAATTGCATGTTGCACAATAGACAAATTCAACTTTATAGAACTTATAGCCTTATATCACCTTTATGCATTGCAATGTCTTTTCCAATACTATATCCATTATTTGCAGGAGATCTATGGATGAAACTAAAAGGCAAGCAAAGCAAATACAAACCACACAAGAAGACTCAGTACAACGGTAAAGTGCCCATAGTATTATTCCTTCATACTCATTCGCCCAAATCACAAATATTCAAATAACATTGTTCCAATTCTTTGCAGAACACCAAAAGATGTATCAAAAAGACAAGCCAAACAGGTGCAAATTACACAAGAAGAATCAGCACAACGGTATAGTACTTCGTTCTACAATGTACTGCCAGCTGCCCAAGTTGCTAATATAAAATTAGCATTTTACTGACACTATCCTTGTTCCTTGTAGGACAAGAGTCAAGAAACCTAGAATTGTTTCAATCGAACAACTAAATGCAAGAAGAGCTGGAGACACCTTCCAGGGTGATGTCCTTGTTGTCTACAAAGCAACATTGGATAAGGCCAACAAAACACGGGAAATGCTACGTGCTGATCTGACAGATCACAAAGCAGAAATGACAATCACGTTAAATGTTAGTGGAGACCTCGTCTATCAACATGAGCCTAAAATAGTCCCGGGATCAGCTATTTCAATATCAGATTTCCAAGTTGCACCTAGGACAGATTATGACAGAGGTGACTGTGATTGCATTTTGATTTTAACAGCCATAAGCAGCACTGAAAACATCCCCCGCCTCTGTCAAGAGTACAAATTCATCCCAAGTACAACTATCAGCCAATTGCTAACAACTGTAAATGAGTACCCAGCTGGCACAATAGCTGCACTGGTAGTTGGTGCCAGAAAAATGGGTACCCAATTTGCAATTGACATCAAAGATGGCCACACTGACATAGACAGGGCACAGGTATTTCAGTCTACAGAACTTTTACCTCTTCTTTCAGTTTCAAGCTTTAAATGTTCTGCAATCGTCTCTATAACAATTTTGGAACAAAATCTAATTGTCTCATTGAATTGCAGTTGCTATTACGGTCAACATATGAGCAACAATACTTTGCACTCGAAGACCAATT
The DNA here is from genome assembly GCA_007258455.2 of Sequoia sempervirens. Taxonomy (NCBI): domain Eukaryota; kingdom Viridiplantae; phylum Streptophyta; class Pinopsida; order Cupressales; family Cupressaceae; genus Sequoia; species Sequoia sempervirens. The sequence continues at coordinate 41,461 of VDFB02337466.1, forward strand.
GCATACAAATAAAACACCTGCAATGCTTTTCAAGAATGTTGTAAGAAAAATAGATCAAAGGAACACATTTCACACATGTAAATCAACATTCATCTGTACCTTGAATGACAAAAGAAGCTTGGAAAAACTCAACAGCCTACTACATTCAACTTTCAAGGTAACAACATTCTTTTTAAAAAAATCTAGTTCATCCAAACTTGTATTTTTGTCTTCTCTAACAATTTTGAACCATATTCTATAGGTTTCTGGTACTCTAAAAGCAGCAAATGCATTTTCCAATCCATTTCATGCATGTTGCCCAAAATGCAAATTCAAATTTACTACTTATGGCACACTCCAAGAAAAAACTGCTCACTGCAAACAGTGCAACCAGCAAGTCAATTATACATTCTGTTTACAACTTAAAACCACCATAACAACTTATGACAATCAAACAATTCAGTGTTCAATTGACCAGGCCACCATGCACCATCTATTGCCCACACTGCAAAGGCTCAGCTATGAAGACTACATTAAGGACAAGTCAGCAGTGATATTCATCCTACGGGACTTCAGTGCTGAAGGACATTTTAGCCTTGACCAAAACAATGCCATTGTTGAAGCGATTTGCATTGAAAAATAGACAAGAAACATCACCAGAAGGTAATAAAGTCATTCATATGTAACTTTTTTTCTTTTCAACCAGTACCTCAAATCACTATTCATACAAACTATGTTTCTAATACATAGGATTTTGTTGGCTTTACAGGAAACTAGGAATAGAGGAGCAGAGATTTACATTGTTCAGACTTTTACTTTTTCTCCTTTCCATGCTCCAAGACATTTCACTGGTTCTCACATGTTACAGACATCTTTGGTTTTTAAGAACTTTACTGCTATTATACATTTAGACACTTCTATACGTTACTATGTTAAAGTATTCTAGAATATGGACATCTGAAACTCTAATTTTGTTTTTCCACCTATGAAGACAATGGTTCTCTATGTACATCTGACATATATATGTTCAATAATTATTATCCCTCCATGTATAATTCCATTCAAACTATATAGTTTAAATGTTCCCTTTTGCATTTTGTCCTTCCTAGCTTTTCTAAAATTTGCTTTATGTTTCTTCTGCTTTCAAGAATTTATGGTAACCAGTTAGAAGGTATTATGGTTGCACACTCTAGACCCGTCAAAAAGTTACTTGAGACAGTAAATGGTTATTTTCCTTTGGCTTTTTTGATTTTTTTCCCTGTTATTGCAACCAAGTCTCGCCCCTGCTTCTATGCATTGTACTTTATAGTCACTTTTCCATCATGTATTCTAATGTATAGAGTACACTCCTGTATACACAAATCCATTTGTTGCTTTCGCTGCATATATGCATATTCACATGTATATATGCTTCTATGTCCATATGCACATACACACAAATCCATGTGTCCATGTGTTCATTTAAGCTTCTACGTATCCCTGTATGCAACTGCATATACATGCGTCCATGTATTTATGGATCTGCCACTCTAGCCTTGTACCAATTTATTATGTTATATGGATAACGCATATAGTAACACTAATTGACACTAATTAACTATTTCAAACTGTTTCACTGTACATAGTAACTGTTCTCATGAATACCAGTTAAGCTTATGTGTATCAGGATACATATATACTGACGCTAAAAACTACTGGTTTACAATCTCTATTGTTCCATTTTCGTAGAAATCTTACTATTGCAATCAAGTGTGTAAAGAATTCATGTTCAAAGAAATTAGATACAGGAATGGCAATATGTTACACAACCTTCTCTTATGCCTTTGTAGCAGTTTATTCATTGCATTTCAAGAATACCAGAAACTAGAATTTTATTCATATTATTTCCATCTATGGCATTTACAATTTTTCCAATAATTATTACAAGCATAGAGTTCAGTGTTGAATAGTTCTATTGTTCATGTGATGCCTACGACATTGTACCCTGGCCAAAGTACCCTGGACACGCGTGGCCTCCAAGCGATTTCATTGCCTTCACCTCGAGCCAGATGTCATTCTATGCATTTAATTTTAATTCATGTATCATGTACATCTACCAACCAGTTTGATAAACTATGCCTTTGCTTAATTTTAATTGATCAATTTATGCGCTCGCAGTTTCCTGATATTTTAATGCATTTAATCTGTATTCATGGCCTACGTACCTCTAGCTGCTACCTTTGAAACTATGCCTTTGCTTAAATTTATTTAATCAATTTCTTTGACCACATTTCTTTGACAAGTTTTTTTGAACAATTCGCTTCCCCTCTATGCATTTCCATATTTTGCATATGTACCTATGAGCACATTAATCAAAACAAGTCACAAAATTCCTTTATCCTGTATGCTTTCATCATAGCATAAAAGGCTCAAAGCAATTGTAGATTCTAGGTTTTCATAACACAAGCTTATAGAACACAAAAACAACAGACACAAAGTATACAAAAAAAAAGCAATATGTTAAATGGAAAAATGTGATTGGTTCATGCTGCCAGTAAAATGCATTCTAGGCAAATGCATAAGTATTTCTGCCTACTAGCAGGAACTAATAAAAGCATTTCAACCAAATGCATAAGTATTCTTGCCTTGAGACTAGGAGCCAATAAAATTGTCACTATAGAAAAACAGTTTATCCAAGTGAGTGCTATTAGGTTTCTTATCCTCAATTTCAAACTCCTTTGATGTTAATGCAAAAATGTGATTGGCCAATGCTGCCAGTTAAAAGCATTCTGGGCAAGTGCATAAGCAAATTTAGAATACGTTCATAGGAAAGACCTTTTGATTATGAATCCATATGCATACTTCGATTCAAACTAGTGGATGAGGGTACATAATGCATTGATGCAAGCTCAATGCATACAATGGCATCTGGCTAGAGGGTATGTTGTTTGCATTGCTAGTTACTCTTTGAATACATAACAAGGTTGAAGCAAAAAACGCTAATTACCACACATGTTGACATATTTTTCGTTCCAAACCTCTCTTTATGAGACCGCTTTGCAGTAATAAAAAAAAAAAACTTTACAAGCCTCACGTGCAACCATGCATCTTCCTTGCAGTTACACTTCTACATGCATCCATGTGTACTGTAATACATGTATCTATGTGCGCATGTAGCCATGGATATAAGTATCTATGCAGCTTCATATGCAATCCATGGATATTTCCATACATGTATATTTAAGCATTTATGCATCCTGCTATGCATTTATCTATCTATCCATGCAAATATGTTTCTATTCATTCTTCTACCTATAGATGCATCCACGCATATATGTATGTCTTTATTACTTTCCAGATTAAAAAAAAACAACTTTGGAAACATCAACTTCCAGAATTTAATACCAATATGCACAGAGTCATCATATTACTCTAACTAGATGACTCTAGACTACATGATACCTATGCAATCTAAATTCTAGAGATACATACCATCCTTATTCACCTATGCACAAATACATACTATATAACATATATACATAATTACATGTACACATATACACATGCAAACCTGTATACATGGATGCATACAAAGACTATGTTTCATGGGATTATTAAAAAGTTCAGTTGCTTTCTATATGGTTCCACACTTTGCATGTGTGCCTATGACGACAATAGTTACAGTGTCCAGAGCTAGATACCAGTTACTTGACGCAATAAATACTTTCTTTCCTCAATTTTCTTTTACTTTAGAGGTTTAAAGCACACATTCAGATGCAATTCAATGCATTGATTTTGTATCGATGAACTGTGTACTTTCAGCCATTACTTTTAATTGAAGTATGCATATGTATTCAGAATCAAGCTCTCAAAATAAATGTGTATATAAATGTCTCTTTTTCTTCGTTTCATAATGTATCTATGTATCCATAGGTGCAATTATGCATATATCGATTTGTGCATATATCTTGTTATCTCTTTATGCATCTGTCTATATATGTATGGTTGTATCTATGGGTACATGTATACCTTCATTTATGTATATATGTGCCTATAAATTGCATACACACATCCATGTATATATGCATCTATCAATAACTTGCATGGATACATGTATATATGTATCTATGGACTCATGCACCCATGTATATATGATAGCTCATTGGTTCCAAAGCTCTCTTTATAGGACAACTGTGCATTACCTACAAGACTCAGATGAATCCTTTGTATTTCAAGAAGAGATTCAAATGGATAACACTTAAAATTATCTAAACTATGATTTTATAATCAAAGTATACAAATATATAAATGTGTCTTTTCCTCTATTTCATTATGTATCTATGTATCCATAGATGCAGCCATGCATATAACGATTTATGCATATCTTGCCAACTCTACATGCATCTCTCTATATATGTATGACTGTATCTATGGGTGCATGTATACATTGATTTATGCATATATGCACCTATGAATTGGATATACACATCCACCTATATATGTATCTATCAAAATTTTGAATGGATAGATGTATGTATGCATGTGTGGACTGATGCATCCATGTATTGGTCTTTCTCTTTGTCTTTGGCCAAATGGCCCCTAATCGCCAAAGCATCCTAGCCTCCCATGGCCGTTAAGTAATTCCAGTGGCTCCCCACCACCCACATGCCATTTAATGCATTTGCTTCTATTATTTTCACCTCTCCATGTGTTCGCATTTTCCTGATATTTCAATGCATTTAATTTGCATTCAAGGATCACGTATTTCTACTCACCAGTTATATAAAGTATGCCTTTGCTTAAATTTATTTGATCAAACTATGCAATCGCATTTCACTAATTTTCAATAACAACAGTAATTTATAAAGCTATTCAGATAAATAGAAACAGCTAAATGCTAATTTTCCAATCTTCATTTATGCATATTGTTCATACATTTATGCATATTGTCCATACATGCATATATGCATATATGACCTCATCCATATTTGCATTTGTATATGAATACATCTTTCCATGTAACATACGCATTTGTACCTATATCCAAATATGCATACATCCATGTATACATGTTTTCATATGTCCATCTCTCCATGTAGTTCTATTTTCATTGTGCACATGTGTCTGTTGATGCATCCATGCATATACCTGTGGTTAGCTTTACGTATTTATCTCTCCATGTATTTACTGTTCTCCACTCCATCAGCATTCACATGTTCTCTGTTTTTATGTTCTTCCATATTTATTTTTTCCATAGTCTATGCATAAGAACTTCCACTTTGTCTTCTGTTTTGACTTTTCTACCATAAATATCATTATATTTTTATATCCACTCTTCTATTGTTGCATTTCGAGGAGGCTCAAGGATCTCACTACCTTGTTCAGTATGAAGGAGAGTGAGAAATGCAACATGGGTCTCTTTCCTATCTTTATATTGACGAACTCAGCCCTATGATGATTTTTAAAAGCATAACCAATACCAAACTAGACATTCTTCCACCCCTTGTTACAAGAATTAATAATTTCATACCCTATTGATTCCATTTATTTCCATTTCCACCCTCACACGTCCTTTCTTCTCAAATCAAATACATTTCAAAATCCAATTATTTGCTTCTGTTGCCTCATACCAATGTGTTATATTCCTTTTTTCACTAAACCCAGCGCTCTAATTGAAATTTTCATTTCTTCCATTTAATTGTCAGCATAAAACTTCCAAATGATCAATTCATTCCATTTACATTCGCATTCATTCTCATATCCACCATCCCATATCCTTGCCTCCCATGTCAAATACTTTTCATAACTTATTCATACACCTTATTTGCATCTCATCCTTTTCTCAATTCACTCCCTTTGTTCCACTCGCATAACTCATTCTTCTTTTTAACATTCACATATCTTTATCTATCTACACCTCAAATATACCTTCATCCATCACAACAAAATTCACACCATACCAAACAAAGAAAAAGATGAAGAAATTATCAAGGTTATGCAAATAAACACTGAGGGCTTCAAAAATAACACTCATAACATATAGTTCTATTCAAGAGTTATTTTCATAATGCCTTTTGTAAACCTTGTTTATTACAGATCCCTAAAAGCGCGTATAACAGTTTCTTCAAGCCTATAATGTGTAATCAGATTTAACAAATATTGCTTTTCGCTTTTTAATCTTTCCAATACAAGAAATCGAAGTAGGGTTTCATAGTGCTTTAAGGCAATTGTATAATTTGATTATAAATTCATATTTTAAACTACATTTACTATTTTTTATTTTAATTTTTTTGTCCAAATGCGAGCGTTTCATCTGTGTTTGATAGGAATTATTTTTTATAAGATGTTGTGACATACATTAATTGGATGTATCTCATCATCTTTCTTATCAAGATGCTAACAACCTTGATATGTATCTGTCCCTTAATGTATCTGGATGCTATGAACTATTAATTCTATTTGCATATCACTTCCTTGTACGAGCAATAGTAAGCGCTACACAATGGTAGAAATCACAACTCATAGTATTCATATACACCCATGCACAAATACATAGTTTTCAACACATTAACACGGACATGGTTTCTAGGGCTTCTTTCTTACTTGCCTTTGATTAATAGTTCAAATGCACACAAAGCTAATTGCAATCATTTCTTTCTTTGAATTGCTAGGTGCTTAAAGGCTAACTAGCAATTGCCTAATTATTTAGATATGGGACAATACAAGGATGAATAAGAAAATATGAACTTGCCTAAATGATCATGAATGATAGAGCTATTTCATAAAATGGTACATATACTGTGACATTTAAGCTTCAAAGACTGCCAATGAACAACACAACCTTCAAAACTCTCAGTTAACATGTAAAGGCCTGAGAAAAATTGATTTGGGACATATACTGTGACATTTAAGCTTCAAAGACTACCAATGAACAACACAACCTTCAAAGCTCTCAGTTAGCATGTAAAGGCCTGAGAAAAATTGATTTGCTAACTGAATGGGGTCATTTTACTTCAATTATTTAGCACTTATTCTTAACTGTTTAATCACAATATGACTCAATGGCTAGCTGGTGCCATCCACAAAAAAGCATTTAAAGAAAATGCAATAGTAATCTATTATAGAGACACATACATACATGGCAACATAGATACATGCATTCATATATACATAATTGCATGTATACATATATACATGCAAACCTGTATGCATCGATGCATACAAACACTATGTTTCATAGGATTATTGAAGAGTTAACTTGCTTTATATATGTTTCCATATTTTCCATGTGTGCCTATGAGGACAATAACCACAATATTTAATAGTATTCCTCTATCCTTGATAACAACTCATTGGTTCCAAAGCTCTCTCTATAGGACAACTGTACATTGCCTACAAGACTCAGATGAATCCTTCGTATTTCAAGGAAAGATTTGAATCAATAACACTTAAAATGATCTAAACTATTATTTTACAATCAAAGTATCCAAATGCATTCCAACAATGCTAAACCCAAGTTCCATTTAAAATGGACAATGAAAGTAAATAGAAGGGAAAATGCATTTTTTTTAAAGTTTGTACAACAATTTCAATAGGTCACACATGCATTTATAGATTGTTCTTTCTATAACAAATTACATGTACACATCTATACATTTTTCCATGCAAAAATGCTCACATGGATCCATATATTTATGCATTCCTTAGATATATGATTTGCTGGTATATAATTTGTATTCCCTATTTTTCTTTCACTTCCTACTTCAAATGCTACTTGAGCATCTCTATGCTTTCACAGATTTGTATTTCTACTTCATTTTACTATTTTCCATTCAAATTTCTTCTTCACATGTCATGTACGCTTTACACTCTTTGCATTTTGTGGACATGCATACATCTATACATGCACACCTCAAGCATTGTTACAAATGTTTAAGATTATTTGCATTCAACACTTCAAACAAAATAATATTACATTTTTGCTTCGTTGATAAGGTCATAGAAGGAAATTTGTTACTGCAAATCTGGACATGCACCCATGTAAAGGTGCTAATGTTCATTGGTGTTTCTCTTTTCACTCTTGCATCCTTAAATATCATTATATTTTTATATCTATTCATCTCTTGTCACATTTCGAGGAAGCTCAAGGATCTTGGAACTTTCTTTAGTCCAAAGGAGAGTGAGAAATGAGACACTAGTCTTTCTTTTGTATTTGTATTGAGACATTCAGCCCGATGATGATTTGTAAAAGCATAACCAATAGCAACATACACATTCTTCCACCCTTGCTTGGAACAAAACTTCACTTCATACCCTATCGAATCCACTCATTTCCATTTCTAGCTGTGCACATCATTTTTTCTCAAATCAAATACATTTACACGCTTCTTTTGCATCACACCAATGTCTTGCATTCCTTTTTTTTCTCAATCCAACTCACTCATTCAATTTTTTATATCTTGCATTTAATTTTCAGCGTATTAACTCGAAGATGATAAATTCATATAATTTACATGCTATCCATTCTCACATCCAATTTCACATATCATTCCTTCCCATATCTAATACTTTCCATATGCAATTCATATACCTTACTTGCATTACATCATTCTCTCAATTCCTTCTCTTTGTTGCACTTACATCACTCATACTTCTTTACCACCCTTACATATCTTTATCTATCTATAGCTCAAATATACCTTCATCCATTAGAACAAAATTCACACCATACCAAAGGAAAAATTGAAAAAAATATCAAGGTTATGCAATTAAACACTGAGGGCTTTCAAAATAACTATGACAACATAGAGTTGTATTCAGGACTTCCTTTGAAAATGTTTTATACTATATCATGTTTATTGCAGATAACTAAGAGCACATTTCATAGTTCCTTGCAGGCTAAAATGTATAGTCAGTTTTCATAAATATTTACATATATCCATGCATTCGAGTGCATTGTTCGATATCCTTAATACACTTGGTCAAAAAACAATAATTGAGTCTCATTGTTAAAATACAGTTCTATTCAAAAGTATACCCTTAATACCCTATTGAATCCACTCATTTCCATTTCCACCCGTGCACATCATTTTTTCTCAAATCAAATACATTTCAAAATACATTTACATGCTTCTTTTGCATCACACCAATGTCTTGCATTCCTTTTTTTTTCTCAATCCAACTCACTCATTCAATTTTTTATATCTTGCATTTAATTTTAAGCGTATTAACTTGAAGATGATAAATTCATATAATTTACATGCTATCCATTCTCACATCCAATTTCACATATCATTCCTTCCCATCTCTAATACTTTCCATATGCAATTCATATACCTTACTTGCATTACATCATTTTCTCAATTCCTTCTCTTTCTTACACTTACATCACTGATACTTCTTTACCACCCTTACATATCTTTATCCATCTATAGCTCAAATATACCTTCATCCATTAGAACAAAATTCACACCATACCAAAGGAAAAATTGAAAAAAATATCAAGGTTATGCAATTAAATATTGAGGGCTTTCAAAATAACTATGACAACATAGAGTTGTATTCAGGACTTCCTTTGAAAACGTTTTATACTATATAATGTTTATTGCAAATAACTAAGAGCACATTTCATTGTTTCTTGGAGGCTAAAATGTATAGTCAGTTTTTATAAATATTTACATATATCCACGCATTCAAGTGCATTGTTCGATATCCTTAATACACTTGGTCAAAAAACAATAATTGAGTCTCATTGTTAAAATATAGTTCTATTCAAAAGTTCTTTTCAAAATGTCTTTTTCTAAATCCTAGTTTCTTACAGATTCCGAAAAGCTCATATGAAAATTCCTCCAAGACTATAATGTATATTCAGATTTCACAAATATTTACATGTATCCATGCATCCAAATGCATTATTAGATCTACTTTATACACTTGTTCCAAAAACACTAATGTATTGCTGGTTTGTTTCAATCTGTAATGTTTTTCAACTTCTTGTTTAAGCTGTAACTTGTTTCTAACATTTCTAGCTTTATGGACACAGGCATATATAGATTCTTCTTAACATACCAAGTCAAATGGACACATGTACACATTCGTGCATGCATATGTCCTTAAATGGATCCATATTTTAATGCTTTCCTTCCATATATGCATTCATACTAACTAGTTTATTTATCTTGTTTTCTTTCATTTAATACTGCAAATGCAATTTCAGTCTCATCACGCTTTCAGGCTTGCTCCGGTGCCAAAGATGCTTTTCACTATTTTCTGCATTCTGTGCACATCGCTAAATGTCTAAATGCCTCCATGTACACTTTACGCTTCAAGCATTCTTAAAAACATTATAACAATATTTTACTATAGATTGTTATAATAATTTAATGTTTATACTCAAAGTGCTACAAAGATGTTGATTATTTTATTGTACTTGTATTTTATCTTACCTAATAAAATTCGTTATATATTTTCTAATTATGTTTTTCAAAAAAATATATACACAAAAAAAACTAATTCGTAATTCATTAGCAACAATCAAATCTAATTTATAATAAAATCAATACCTTTGTACAGTTTCATCTAAGAATTAATCGTAAAATTTTTTACACTTATTACATTTTCAAAAGTTAAACTATTACATTTCATGTTATAGTTACACAAATTTAATCTTAGGTACTAAGGTTCTTTATTATAATTTTGCAAATTACTTATTGTTTATTATATAAACACAATTTTTTACTCATATTACATAAACAATATTAAAATCTTATTTATAATAAAATCAATAGCTTTCTACTCACTCATCTAACAATTTACTCTAATATAATTACATTGTTCAATACATGAAAATATCATATCATATTACATACACAGGATTTAAATCTTACATATAATAAAATCAATAGCTTTATATAATACTAATCTTCACACTACATTTAAAAAAAAAACATTCTTTTATCTTACAAAAAGTTTATACTGAATTACACTACTGTTCCTATTAGCACTTGCATATTGTAATATGATAAACTAAAATAACTCAATTATAAATATCTCTACACCAAAACTTTGTTCCATTTAAAATGACTAATGAATTTTTCAATCAACAGGTTTTCTAAATAAAAAAACATTGCACTAGTCATAAATAGTTTATTTCTCTTCCTTTAAGACTCGTTCACATGCCAGCTATGCATCTCACTCTTATGTTGATTGTGCACACGTGGATACATGTCTGCATATATCAAAAAAATCCCCTTGCAACCCACCACACGTGTTGCCATTTCACATGTCCCTATGGAACACGTTCCCCATGCATTCTACAAAATTTAAATACATTTATATTCCTATTTGTTGTCTCTAAACTTTTCCTAACTCCTACCTACATGCCTTTTACCTCTTGGGGAACTCGGCCACTTGTTTATATATAGTTATACATTATTAATAACTATGTTACATATTATAGATATTAATGACTATAATATTAATATTATATATTATAAATAACATATAATAAGTATATTTATTTTATTATGGATTAAATAAAGAAAATTACATATAATATATTTTATTATTATATATGTTTAATTTTTATTTATGTTATTTAATTATATAATAAATATCTATTATGTTATTTAAACTTATATTTATTATTACATATTATTAAATAAAAAAATAAAATTTATAAATATAATATACTTTTTAACATACAATATTATTAAATATAATATACTTTTTAGAGAGAAGGCTAGGATTATACAATTCACTAAGTTTCAAATTACATTTTGAAGGTAAATTTTGTATTTATATTAGATATATTTACTTGTTATTATATGTTTTTTATCGAACAAACACCATATTTCGCACCCTAATGCCAAATAAAATGTTGTATACATCAAGTCCTATGTATATGTATTCATTTTATGTAAATTTAGAGAAGGTATAGTCCAACGATCTCCATGACGTATGCGTCTCCTCTTGTAATTGAAATGTTTTAGGGGATTTTCTAGTATTTTTTAGAGGTCACATTTGTTGGCTTGGTGTATTTGTAATTAGTTGTCATTATAGTGATTGTAAAATAATTACAAAGTATCTACAATGATCTTTTTAAAACTACATATGGGATGTTTTTTGAGTATGCATGATTATTTAAAGGTGACCCAATTATGTGATGATTCTTGAGTTTGTGCATTATATTGAACATTGTTAAGTCAAAATATTATAAAGGATCTCATAGCATTTGTAACTACTTCCATATTATAAAATTCAACTCATCTAAATCTCTAGAGGAAAATGCATTGACCAATTGTGATATTAGAAACTAGCTTCAATCACCTCAAAATTGTGAGCAGGACAATAACTATAAAATCCAACAAAAGGAATCTATAATGCAATGCCCTAACCTTATCCAAAATAGTTGGAAAGTATAGTTGGAAGAAGTTAAGTCTTTATAAACTCTGAAATAAAGAATCTTGACTTAATTTATTTAGGTTGAATATTAAAATTAAAATATAAAAAACATTCTTATATATGATTTATTTATGTAATTACTCTTTTGCTAGGAAATTCATTGTGTATATACCAAATTCTTTATTTGATGACATGATGGTTTCTATCACAAATAAATTGTTATGATTTAATACTTCTTACAACTATAATTTTATACTAACAATGCTTGGTTCACATGGCATGGACCATAGACCACGCAATGAATTGCATGGGAGGAAATGAAACAAAAAGATGTAAAGACATTCTTTAATGAAATTGGATGAAGTGTCAAAGTACACAATATTGAATAAGACTTGCATACACATCCTCAACAATATTTTTATGTCTAGCAAGTCTCCATCATTAATAATTAATATATTATTTTTCCAAATGTAATTTATCTTATTTTTATTTTAAATAGTCAACCTTACAATTTCAAACAAGAATTAAACTTCCTTACAACTCTTGTTTTTAAAGTTATCTACAATTATTTTATACATCATAAATCCATAAATTATAAAAATAATTCATTACAACTTTAACACAAAATCATATACTTTATACCTAATCATCATAACTCCATATCAAAAGACAAATTAAACAAGAGCTGCAGAGCAGCGAAGTTCCTGCCTAAATGTGCCAAAATAGTCCTATTTTTATTTGTTGTGTTTGCACTATGTTTTAGCAACAGTGTTGATATTATAACAACTTAATAGTAATCTTGAAATTTTTCAGATGGTGTACAATCATTAGTTATGAGAAATAGCATAAAGTCCACAACGCACTTGATATTTTTGGATATTTGATCCATGCCATGCATTTGATATCAAGAATTTTGCCTCAAAGGTATAGGAAGGTTGCACAAAGAACAACACAAATCAAAAATTTAAACCATGCAATAATAAATTGATTTGCAACTATAAGTTGTATTTTTCTGAAGCTAAAATTACATACCATTAATAAGCCAATATTTATACATTGTGTTAGAGATAGTAATGTGCATGTGGATAAAATTGACAAGTGAAGTTGGAATTGGTATAAGTGAAGTAGAAGGCTTAATTTGGTATCTTGGTGAGGGTAATTAATCTGAGAGATAAGTTGAGTAAGTCCTCTGACATCTACACACACACTAGCACAATTAAATATAATAAATAGTGTTGCTTCTTTACTATATTTCCTAAACATATATCTATCTAGTTTCCTTATTTTAAAAAAAATCAAATTCCTCTGAACCATGAGGTTTAGAAATTTTAAAAGATGGGATGTTGATGCATAATGGACCAATTAATGTCATGATTATCACTTCCCATCAATTATAGGCATTCATATATTTTAAGAAATATTGTTGTGTCCACTATTTATGGGAAGCGCGTCTGCCATAGTGTAGTTAATCGTGTTTCCCTATTTTAGATTAGGGTTTATGTTTATTAGGAGGTAGTGGGTTGTTGGGAAATGATTTTTTGGTTTGGGTTGGGGAAGATATTGTAAGAAAATTTATATTATAATTCAGCCATGAAATGTATGTTTTTTTTTTTTTTTTGTGGAAAGTTGTACATTTTTTGTAGTTTTATTGTTTATTGTTCACTATTTTTAGTGGCAGTTGAAGGTTTTCATTACAGAATAGAGTAATGCTCATCACATGAGAAACATGGCATATTGTTGCTTGATGATGTTAACAAGTTCATTAGTAATAATCTATAAATCAAATAAGCATATACATATAAGATTTATTGTTTTCATAAAGATTCAAACAACTTAGCTTAAATAGGATGTAAGATTGTATAGGAGGAACTGGATGCCTGAGGGGAAGGAAATATAGTAGATCCTAGCTTTGGTTTTCATCCATATTAAATAGAAAGATGTTCCAAGAGTAAGGATCCTAGTCTAGACCTAGCACATCCTCCAATAGCACTGAAAACTAAACATGTAAAGCCCCAACAAAGAACCCTAGAGGACAAAACCTAAACAACCGAAAACAAACAATTTTTATTTTAAGTGCAATGTTATGCAAATGAAATTGAACATAACATTAATTATTATCCTATGTCCTCTAGGGTGCATAGCTGCATTACTTAAATTTCATTATCCAAATATACAAAAAACCAAATAACTTATTAACAACCAAACACTCATCATCATTGAGCATAATGTTTACTCATCACAAATGAACATATGAGCCATGAGAAACATCCATTCCATAAACATAAAAGAATGACAGATTACTTTAATTTCAATTAACAAGTACAATATCACTGATTACAAAATTCCTTACATACATGAGATACATCAATTCAGTTTACAAGAACATTTAGTACAATGACACTTCCTCGAACAAGTGAGGAGTGCTCAACAAAAGATACATGATACATGATCAAGATACAATATATTTACAAGTACAATGATTAGTCTCCCAAAGTAGATGCAGTGTAGAAGTCAAGGGATCAGATGAAGTCACCACATCACGAACGAAAAAGGGAACCTAATGGAGAATGTAACACATTCCACCCAACAACATGAACCCAAAGGTTCACCCCCCATGCTAGGATGTAACAAAGGGCCCCACCGTAACTGATAGACAAAGACTAGATAAAATAGGTTTGGCATAACTCACAACACAAGACGAACGCATCATCAACAACAACATCCAGGAATGTACTTCCAGAGGCATATAGATACTAAAGGTAAAACAAGTAAAGGTACTCATGGTTGTCGTAGGGGAAGTGCCATCACATAATTGGACATAGGTTATCCAAGTGGTTCTTCCTAGGCCTTGACCCCCATCTTGGGTTATCTTGGTAGCCTCTACCGAACTTCGGCCCCTCATGCCAACTTATGTGGAATCGACCTACCTCTCATGGAGATGAAGTAGTCAATTATGCCATTCTAGGCCTTCCCGTCTCACCTCAAGCCTAAACGAGCACTTGAGGCTCAGGGAGGTATAAACTTATCTTGTTAATTTTTAGCTACCCAATCCCCCTAGTTTATTTTAATGTTATCACTTGTTAACAAAATTCCTCATGGGTTATCCAGGCGCCCCTTTGTGTGAAGGCCCCCATTGGAAGCCACCCCCCCTTTCCAACAACTAGCAACCCAATGAAAATGAAAACAAAACCATTTACACAACACTAGACTCAAATTAAATCTCAAAGTGAGGCATTATCCCATCTCACTCACATAATTCAAAATGGATATCAATCCCATGGTGAACATATCATGCAAAGAAAATAATCATCTTACCCATACCAAAGCTTCATAGTCAACATTATGATTCCAAGAAATTTCCATCAAAAGTACAAAACTTCCTAGCCACTGGATACTCTAGAGTTCAATTCAAGGAAATAATTATACATAACTCCATATTCACATGCATTTTAGAATTCAAGTCAACCACTTCCATACTACCAACTCATGCCATATGAGTACAAAAATATAATACATGTTACAAGGTATTCATTCACGATCATAGCTTATTCATCAATACCAAAAGTGTTTTCTTGTATTGTACGTTACCTATTGTCTATATCCTTGAATATTATTAATCATTTTCACTCTTCCTTTAAATTATCTTTCTAATTTGAAATTACATAGATGATAGAAATATCTTTAATTAACCAAAATTACAATCATGCGAATTCACACGTATATACACACATATATATGTATACATATATATATACATATATTCATATATATAATATATATGTATATATTTATTTATTTATTTATTTAACACACATATTTTCTATCTCTTGTCTTGCGCATCAATATATATATAGATTCCATAAAATCAGTATCTAAGGATATAAAGATATTCAATGGACAACATATATATATAAATATACATTCATTAAATCAAGCACTAAGATCACACATAATTCGATAACATAGAAGTCCTATAGCCATGACATCATGCAATGATCTATTTCAGAACAGAGACAATCCCAGACAATAAGGGACACAGTAAACGGAGCTTAAGTTACAACTTACAACCATAAATTGGAAGATATTTTGAATGGAGTAATAAGCGAAATGAACACAAAATCTAATAGTATAACTAATCCATCCGGTTTATAAGATAATTCATATCAGTTTACTACTAGTCACCAAGAGTTATTGATGCATGGAATTTTAGATAAGGCTAGGTTCCACCAAAACCAAATTTTCATAAAACTCAGAGTTGGTCACCTAAAACTGACTCCTACTAAACTAAGACCACATGGAATAACCAGATAGAAAGATACAATACATTCCGCTTGTTCAATATTTGATCAAAACACATTACAGGGTGAATAGAGTGTATGTTCCAACTTTAAACTCCGCAGTCTGAGCCGACTTGAGAAAAAGGATCCATAAGGAAGTTTTTGGTAGACTTAAAATGTTACTTATATGCACAACCAGACAAATTGACAACATCAAACATGGAATGCTATTCTAAACCATAGAAATCTTATAAGATCTACAGACGATAAGACCACAGGAGGAATGAATGCCCAACGTTATGGCGTAGGCTACTAGTGTCGATCGGATTACAAGGTCTGATACAAAAGACACTACAAACTATTAGATACTAGTTATAGAATTGACCAGCAGGGCGACGACCTTTATTCCAAATATCTTGCAAAACTAAAGATTCCATATATTGACAACAAGTAATGAAAGCTTAGAACAATGCAAAATATGAGATTTTTGTGGTTCCAACTTTGGCATCAGCAGATTAAGATGTCTGCTATAAATCCAGCAGGATTACTTTGTTATTTGATAGAAGATCACTAGTACGTTTAGTCCCAACAAGGCCAGCAACAGAAACGTTAAACAAAGCTTCCTTAATGATTTGATTCACATTACCCAGGAGGTAAGTTCATGGCTGGGAGAAGTACGGTGATCTGGTAAAGGAAGATTTCAATATCTTGAGCTCTGGTAATGAAATATATAGTTATATTAATATTTATAAGGAGCACCGAAGGCTTTCTAAGAGGCTAGTGATATACATAGAAATGTTTTTCTACAACATCTTACAAAAAAAAAAAATCTCCTTGAAATTATGAGAGTACTATCAAGGCTTGCTCGTATTATAGGCACATGAACGCAGAGAAAACCAAAAATTACAAAAAAAATACAAATTTTCTAACAACAGTTTCTACAATATTTCTTTAATCCAAAATCAATTATTCAAGAATCAATGAATTTCTCTACAGGAACAGAGCATCTTGGGAAATAATGGTGGAACCTAGAGTGTTAGCGCTGCTTAACTAGATTGTGAAAACTGAAATCAAGCTTCAAACCATAGCTACAACTTCTTCCAAGTATCCACATTGAAATTTACAGCTTCAAACTTACAAAATAACTTTTCCAAAAAAACCCTAGAACACATTCATGGCAAAAACCCCCAAAAACAAGAATCAGTTTTCCTCTGAGAAATAAAAGGCCAATTTCCCCTATGGAGTTAACTCCACTTCTTTTCATTAATTTCCCAAAACTGTTTCGTATTTCTCCACTAATTTCAAAATTTCCTTCCTTTTCAATTTAACTTGCACACACAATATACCATTTATTTATTAACTTATTATTTCAAATTACATATAAAGGTTGCCTTTCCAAACATAATAGCAACATATATATATATATATATCATTTAAAAATTCTAATTGTACAATAGAGCTAAATTTATTAAAATTAAATACCATATCTATTATAAATTTAATTCTTCTAATTTTAATATGGATTTTATTTTCATTAACTAAAGCCTTCCATTTGAAAAATTTAAATTCAAAGAAATAATCAAACTAAATACAAGTCACAACTTGACTCAATGATCAGACAACAATTATCGATCAAAAACAAGATGAAGGTAAAATGACCACACGAAGGAAAAAAAAGACCAATAGACCTCACAGACGAAACAGAACATCGAGAATTCATCCTCAACAAGGACAATAGCTCAAAATGGGGGACCCAATGTAACCTCTGAAGCAATAGCTCCATTGGGCTCTAGCACACTTAAACCTGATAAACAGGTGGAGTTGATGCCTCGTACCTACAACCTGTAGCAAAAAGAAGGGTTGAATATATACATGAAGAAATAGTCAACCACACCATGATGGAGAAATCACAGAGTCACAGGGTGCTCACAAGTGAGTGATGTGACACTGTTCCCCATCACTGACACATCACAACTAATATCAAAATTTGAAACACATACATCAACAATAAATATCATCATATCCATAGTACTAAAATAAGCAATCAACCAACCTGCTAACATGATATAAATAAGAACATCCAATATCACCATGCCATCATTAACATTAAGTTAAGCATCATAATTTTATCACTCAGTCACAATATCTACTCATCAAAATATCACTATGTCTGAATAATATCCGACAGAATCATAATGTGTATCAAACAGTAACATAGGGTCTAACAAACAACATCATAAAGTCTAGTAGATGCAAATATAAGAAGTTGTCCAAACAAAGAAAACTAAGGGGGCATCACATCCTCCCCCCTAGGACCAGGCTTACTCATGGAAGCCTATTAAAAGGTATGGATAAATCTCTCTCATCCTGGAAGCATCCTCCCAGGTAGCCGAAGACTCATCATTCAGATCCCATTGGACCCTAACCTGCTCTATGTCTCATCCCCTAAGTGTGAGTCTCTTGTG
>VDFB02337467.1:0-13612 GCA_007258455.2 Sequoia sempervirens
AAGTTCATGAAGAGAGATCCTCAGAAAGAAGACGTTTCTCAAAAAGCCAAAAAAAAAAAACCTTCCTTGCAAGTGCCACGCCCTTTCAAACAAAAAGCACCAAAAACCATCTTTGAAGGTGTGCCCAAACAGCCATGAAGTCTGCCATGGTGAAGGAAGAACAGCAACCAATAAACCCTCTGTTTCTGATGAAGAACACTTACAAAAATCTGTTATAGCACTGCAGAACTTCTGAATGAAGCTCTCTCAATTTGCACCAATTCAGCTGATCTCTCACAGCCTCACAAGTGCTCACACTGAAGAGATTTCGTTCTCCAATGGTGGATTGCTGCAAACCTGATCACAGGATGAAAGCAAAGGGAAAACCTCCAAGGCAAAGTTGAAATATTCAAATAGATGAGTTTCTCATTGCCTAAAACCCTTATATAGAAAAAGGTATGCATTTTCAAGAAGAGGCTGTATTTTAGGTCATTTAAATATTTTGAAATAACCTCAAGTCCCTTTCCATAGTTTTGACTTTAATTTTTGGCCCCCCTCCTTAAGTGATTAAATGATATAATTTAAAATCACTCACTTTAGACTTATTTAAGTGATATAAAAATAATAAAGTCAATTTGACTTTATAAAAATACTTTAAGTTAAATAATAACTTAAATCACTTCAGTAAGCCTAACTTCCCCAAAACTCAGCAGAATTCAGTGCCGTCAGAAGTAGACAACTCCTGTACTGCCAAGGCCTGCAATGAGCCAATCCCAGAACACGAAAAAAATGAGAACGACCAAACTCTCTAGAAGATACCACTGACCCTCTAACCAATCCAGTTAGCCCACAAGGGTCCAAGAAATAGGCTAACACTCTGCAAACAAGATCACGCTGAAAAGGGGGACATTACATACCTTTGTAAATATGAATCGTTGAATGGGAACTGCTTCTTCATAGGAAATATAGAATAGTGTAGCAAGTTTGAATATTAAAGTAGGGGATATCTTGGAATGATTGCTTCCTTAAGGAATCTTATATGGTGTAACCCATACATGGAATACCCACCAGAAACTCACCAAGTCTACGAGTACTCGCCGAGAGCAGAGTAAGCCGAGTTTTCGAGCAATTTACTCACCAGAAAAACTCGTTGTTTTGGTGGCGAGCTAATGCAGGAGCATCCAAGCAAATGGACGATCCCCATCACCCAAAAATATTTCAGTTTGGTTTTGATTGTTATGTTTTTGGTTTTCATTTCCGGAGTGCAGTTAATTTCGGATTTGTGGTTGGTTGTGGCAGAGTAAGATGACATTGTTGTCATTCCATTGACAAAATTGTCATGTTTCAATTTATATTTCGAGCTTTGATTGTTCATTGAGATGAATTTAAATTGGTTTCCAGAGCGTCGATTATTGCTGTAAGCTAAATGTTGATTCTTCATTCTGTTGGAGCGTGACTTCTTATTGTTTCATTGCCAAATTGACTTCAATGAAGTCAAGTAGATCATTGGTTTTGCTATCAAGAAGAAATAAAAACAAATTTTTATTTTCCAAAATGTGAGAGGTCGTGCATGAGATGAAAAGGCATATATACAGAAGAAAACCAAAAGGTCATGTAACATATAGATTATATGTAATGTATGGAAAAGAAATCATGAAGAGAGTCAGCACCAAAACAAGAAAATGAAGGGTCGCATGGTGAGTGCAGAAGGCAGAGAGGTGCATAGGAAGAAGAGATAAAAATTTGAATATTAAACACCATGGTAGCAGAGAGATGGGGGGTGGTTGCACTGGAGGAAAATGCCAAACAAGAAAACAACAAAAGTCACATGCTGCTAGGGGTGTGTAAGATAGAGAGAGTAATGAAAGATTGGGTGTGTGGAAGATGAAGAGGCAATACAATTCCAAGGAGAAGCCGCCAAAGTAGAGGAAACAATGCAAATTGAGTTTAGAGGAGCCGCAAAGAGGAAGGAGGAAATAACATTAATGAATTGTATGTTGATGAAAATGAATAAAAAGCCACACAATATGTAAAATGTATGTGCAAAAGATCTATTGGTGAAACAAAATTGACTGGCGGAGGAGCAGTGGAGCAAAAGTGGGAGCGATTGAAGAAGGGAGAAAGGGTTTGCATCACCAGGAAGCCCTTGAATGGGTGAGCTTAGAAGTTTTTACTCCCTTTTGATACTCTCCTAGTACCACCTAATCAATATCCTCTGCTAGTTGTGGTTATTTCAGGAGGGTTTATTCAATGCATGTTGTGTGTGCTTTTATTAGTGCCATTAACCGATCCTTTCTTGTGGCCTTGAGACGCCACCATATTTCAAAATTTAAAACCCTAAGGGTAATGGATTGGGGGGGTAACTAAGGGCGAGCCCCCAGACAACCCCAAAAGTACAAAGATTGTAAATGATATCAAGAAAGAGAAATCATTTCGTGATATTCTTCTTGGGTTTGCAATGGAGATTCCAAACGAGGCTAAATTTGTACCAGTTAACGATGGAGAAAGCTGCAAGGAGAGGCCAGATGTTGGAGAAGTACTCCCCTCTCGGCCCTAGAAAAATTATAATCTCCCCTAACGCAAAAATGTTGGGTGCTATTAGCAATGAAGAAAATAGGTTAAAAAGTGTTGCAATTTTTCTAGTGGTTGTAGATTGAGAGAAAATTCCAACAAGGAAATTTCTCGATGAATGGTTTAAAAATGTTTGGCAAAAAAAACTAGTATTTCATTTTTCCTTCTATAGAATGATTCATAAAGGGTTTTTTTTAATTTTCTCCAAAGAACATGAAATCCAAAAAAATCTTGGCCAAATAGTATTGGATTATAGGCAATGTTGTTTTTCTGGCCATTATGTGGTCCCCAAAATCAATTAATGAAGTTCTTGCCCTCTCGTATCCGAGATGGTTGACAATTAAAAACAATCCTACCTCAATTGTGGAGCTTCTTGCCTCGATTGCTCACTCAAATGGGAAAAGTATTGAGAGTGGAGCAGACCAATACTACTATTTTGCATATGGACGCAAGGGTTTTAGTTTTGCTAATACCTGGACTTGACATTCTAGAAGAAATTGATATTGAATTAGGTGTAAAAAATTTCAACTGTGGAATTGAAATACTCGGTGGCCTAAATGCTTGTTTCCTTTGTAAAAAAGGCCATCACATGAAAAATTGCCCCATAATTAAAAAGAATAGTTGAATCCCTAAAGTCAATCAAAAAATCTCTAATAATGGAGGACAAAAGAATTTAACGCAGAATAATCTAGTTCCTAATGTTGCAAAAAAGGATAAAGAAAACCCACATGCTTGAAACCTAAAGATAACAAAAAAAATGATGATGAAAAGAAGGAAAACAACTACGGGAGGATGGACATTCATCTAGAAGCAGATGATAGAAGCAAATGGTGGGTACTGTTGTGACCTTTTCACACATCACCCCATTCAAAATAGGGACCCCCTAATTTTTTGCTCCATTCTGGTTTTTTGGCTTTGGTTTGTCTCTCTCTGTCTCCTCTGTCTCTTTTCGTTTATGCATTCTTTTAAGTTTTTAGATCTTAGAATAAACTTAGAGCAATAGAAGATCTAAAAATTAGAGTTTCTTCCTTTAAAGCCCAGTTGAGATCTAAATAAATTAAGCAAATTAATTTACAGTTTATTCTTGTAGTCCGGCATGCTTCAGGAGTCTATACAGTTTACAAAATGAAATTCGATAACTTACTATTTTAGTAAGTGCCCTAATTCAGGGCATTTTATAGCACTTTTGAGAGGGTGGGATCGTCACCTTTGCATCCGGGACATCTTGGTACTTAACTACGCAAATTCACAGGCGGATCGACTAACTTTCTAATTTTATAAATTTCACCTTGACGGAATTTTAGGGTTTGCATCGCCGAGTTTTCAATGTAATAATACGAAGAATATTTTTTGGGTTTTCAGAACCTACGGTGATAACAACATGCAAGATGGGGCTGACTTTCAATATTAGGACTTGAGGCTATTTTTGGGGTTTACATATTTGAAATTTTCTTACGCGTATGCGGACATTCCTTGAGTTTTAAAGCAATGGTGTAACATAGAAACCGGGATCGGAGACTTTTTGAGGCCGTCTTGGAGGCTATTTTTAGGGTTTTTCTCGCGAGGCTTTTTGAAACCTTCGACTTATTCTTTATGGGTTTTTCAAGAGCTACGCAGCAATGTGACATGCAAGGCAAGATGATCACTTTTCAGAGACTTACTATTTTTAGCAAGTCCAATCTAGCAGCCCCCCCAGCACTTTAGTATTACAAACTGACCAACATGCAACAGAAACGGAGTCAAACAGAGGTCATTTGATCGACATGCAAGTCAAATTAGGGTTTCTAGCTTCGGGACCCAAAATGAGGGGTCAAACGCCAGAATTTTTGAAAACCAGTGTATCCCACTGCAATCAACATCTTTTAGGCTATCCACTGGTAAAATTTGAAGGCAATCTGAGCACTTACTATTTATAGTAAGTCACTCCAGAAACAGGCTATAAATAGTAAGTCAGCAACAGGCGCCAGTGTGAACAGGCAGGTCACCCTATGAGGAGCACGCCATTCAAATTTCAAGTCAAACAAAGTTGGGGAAGTCATCAAACTGAGCAGTTACTATAAATAGTAAAACACCTTTAGAAACATGCTATAAATAGCAAGTTAGCTCGGGATGGCAGTGTGAACAGATCAAAGAAGTCATGAAGATCTTGTGGCGCGAATTCCAAATCAATCCAAACTTCGGAAGTATGAAAATCAGAGGGCTTACTAAATATAGTAAACAGGGGTGAGCAAGCTGAGAAATGCCTAAGTTTGAAGTTAAATCCTACTCCTACCCCTAAATGCGCCCATGGAGAAGTTGGCAGGAGGATGAGAAATTTTCTAAGTCTGAAGTTAAATCTTGCTCCTACCGCAAAATGCGCCCTCAAGCTGGTAGAAGCCATGAAAAAATTGTCTAAGTGTTTGATAAATCCTGCAGGACCCCCTAAATGCGCCCAAGGAGAAGCTAGCAGATGGAAAAAAATTCTAAGTCTAGAGTTAATTCCACCTCCTACCCCTAAATGCGCCCAAGTGCAAGGTGACGATGGAAGAAGTAACCAATGCGTTGGAAGTTAATTCCACCTCCACCCCTCAAATGCGCCCTCAAGGAGAAGTAGGGTGATAAAAGTTTCTAAGTCAAAGTTAAATCCTCCATGACATGTGAAATGCGCCCAAATGAGCTAGGAAAAGACAAAAGGTGTTGACTTCCTCCACCCTTTGAATGCGCCCCATGCTAGGAGTGAAGTCTAGACAAGACTAAAGGCGTTGAAGTTAAATCCTTCACCACATGTAAAATGCGCCCAAAGTGCAAGGTAAGATGGGTAAAAAGGTTACCAAGGCGTGGTTAAATCCTCCTAGGCATGTCAAATGCGCCCAAGTCTAAGGTGGAGGAAAGATAAGTTCTAAGGCGTAATTCCTCCTGAACATGTGAAATGTGCCCAAGGATGTTGGAGGTGATGGTTTTCTAAAAGGAAAAGTGGCTAAGGCGTGATATGCTATATGCGCCATGACTAGAGAAAGATGAATGGAGGAAAAATTTCTAAGACAAAATTCAAGTTTTCCCTCTAGACCCCTCAAATGCACCCAAGCTGGTGGTGATATGTCAAGAATTTTTCTAAGTATTAAAATTTCACCTCTAGAGAAAATACGCCTAGGCTTGAAGGAGTGATGAAATTTTCTTGAGGCATGGATAAAATGGGTAGTTGATGAGTCAGAATACTCCAGGTTCAAAAGATCGAAGAAGATTTTCAAGGCCAAGCAAGAAAATATGCCCAGACATGAAGAATGAGAATAAATTTGATGGCAAAATATTTTTCTAAGGTTAAAATTCAAAAAATTAAAAGTACCCCTTCGTTTGTAGACCCATGGATTCGACGCTTTCTAAAGGAAATTTTTTCTGGGTACTAGACATCTTCGAAAAAGAATTAATTTTAAAGTCTTCCACACTTCGCCAAGGCCTTCAAGATGAAGAATTTTCATGGACACCTGATTGATGAATTTCCTAAGGGGAAAATTTAAAAAATTTCTAAGGCAAGGAATAAAAGATGTTGAAATAAAATGCCTTGGATGGTGAATTTGATCGAATTCTTCGTCAAAATAATCTTCTTAAGCCAGAGATGAATAAAATCAAAGTTGTCAACACTTCAGCTGATGAAGTGAATTTCTTAAAGATGCAGTTGAAGTTAACACTTTCAAAAGATGATTTAAAAATGCTAAGTACGCCTTGACCAGTGAAGTGAATCTTCTTGAAATTCTAGAAGGTCAAAGTATTCTAGATGCCGAATGACAAGTGTTGCAGCTGCCAAAGGAGGGAAATTCGAATTCCTGCAGTAAAGTAGTGGAAATTTAATGAACTGGCTAAAATTGGCTCCTTCTAGAATTCGACTTAGCTATATGAGTTGTGAAGTTGTTTCATTTTTCTCCATCAGCTGAAGAAGTTCGATTTGAAGCAAAAGAAGATTGCAGTGCAAGCTAAAACTTGGTGAAGAAGTGCGAACTTGGGCTCTAGTTGTGAGAGTGTTGCAGATGAAGTCGAACTTTGAGAGTGAATAAGTCTAAGTGCTGAGGAGTTGCTGAAGTGAAGTTGGTCGAGTTTTCTCTAAGTTGCTGAAGCTAGCTTGGTAAATTTTCTAAGTGCTGAGAGTTAGAAGTTGCTGCAGGAAGTGTTGAGGTTTGAAGATGAAATACAATGTTGCAACTTCTCATTTTCAAAAGTCGGCTGGCAGCCCCAATGTGATTTTATTTTTCTAAGTTAAATTGCTAATGACTATTTGTTGTTTTTGCAGAATGGCTGAAGTAAGAGCGACTGGCAGAGAAAACAATGCTGAATCCAGCAAAGCAAATGCATCCCGGCAGGCGGTGATCAAGAAGCTGAGCAAGCCTTTCCTGTCGGGGTCAAAATTCTTGTCGAAGCTGGGCAAGTTGGTTGACACAAACTTGGGTTCTTTCAATATGGAGGCTTTCAAAAGTCGAATGATGGGAGTTGGAAGCCATCGTCCTTCAATCACTTCGCACAATATCGTCAGAAGTGGACTATATGCAGCTGCTGGTTTTCCACCAGCAATTCAGTGTCCGGAGCTGATTATGGAGTGTCCTAACTGCTACGACTCTAATCACAGATCTATTGTCTCACCTAATGGCAGATTGTTTGCCAACCTCACACCTGCAGCTATTGGCGAGGCATTTGGAATCCCATCACATGAGAAGATGATTTACAAGATGAGAGAACGTGCTGAGAGGATGTATGCTTCAACATTCGAAAGGTGTGCTGATATGATTAACTCTTGCTAGATGAACAAGCCCAAGCCCTCTCGCACAAAGTTGCCGAAGCAAATAATTTCAGATGATTTCAAGCAGGAGTATTGTGATCTGATCATGATGCTCAACAGGGTAGGAGGCTGTCCTCAAGCATTTATCTTTGAGCCTTGGATGTTTTATTATATCAACCTCGTGCTGGAAGGCAAAAAACATATCAACTGGGCGGTGATGATTAGTGATAATTTGCACGAGTAGCTCCGAAGTTTAAGGACGAAGACCTTTTACATGGGCTCATACATCATCTACACGCCGGCTTGTATGACGAAGTATAGGGGAATATCATACAAGGAGCCAATTGGATGTGGCTCTCATCAGCTCAAAATTCATGAGGCCTGTCCGTAGCTGCACTTGACAAGCACATCTCATTACAAGAGAGTCAATGATGCCTTCACTATGCACATAACGAGATCACTTCAGCAAAGGACTCATCACAGGATCTCGAAGGAAGCTCAAGAATTGATAGAAAGCTACGGATGTTAGTTCATCCAATTTCCGAAATTTACTTATGTTAGGCTGCAAGGGTTTTCTTCATATCCGTATAAACTGCCCAAATACCCTACAAATAAGATTTTGATGTTGGAGATATCTAGGCAACTCGTTGCCTATGATAAGATTCAGAAGAGAAAGAAGAAGGGAGGACTTGACTTCCCAATCATCATGGGAAATTCAGACGAAGTGTGTCCTTCACTATAGGCAGCCAGGGAAGCTGAGAATGAGCTTTAGTTCTTCCACTTTTCTTATCACACCAGCAGGCAGCATTATGACCCCCACAGCAATATCAAATGGATACTGTCAGAAGAGTTCAGACACAAAGAAAATATTGAAGATTACTACGCTAGTGCGTGGGATGAGGCTGAAGTTAGAAAGAGAATGTTTTCAAGACTATCTTTGAGCATGATCAGGGAGTGTGAGATTATTCCAGTACCAGATCAGGTGGATGAGGACATGAACGTTCTTCATCCAGATTATGAGGCAGTGAGGGATACGCCGCTCCCACTTCCAGATTGGTCGGAGCCAAAGATTGCTGATTTGGACACACTTTGCATACCAGTCTTGACATTCACTAGAGGATGGGTTGAGAGGCGTGTGAATAGGCTGAAGAGTAGGTCAATTCCTTTGACTTACAATTTGATGGGAGATCATAGGACGCCAACTGCCACCAAGAAGAAGCAGGTTGCTCGAGCTCCAGAGTCTCAAAGGAAAGAGCCAGTTTAGCCAGAGCCTCCAAGAATTGTGGTAGAGTCACCTACGCCATTGGAGACATGTTCTCGAAGCATACAAGAGGTTTCACTATTTGTTGAATAGAGAAATATATTGGATAAGGAACAGGAGTTACAGGGGGAAAATCAGCCACCACGAAGAGAATCTGTTGGCCAAAGTGTCAATGCACCCACTAGAGATAATCAGCAGGAAGAATATGAAGAAATTGCTACAGATACACACTTCCAACGTGAGCTTGAGGCTGCTCTAGAGGATGATATAGTTACAGGACAGGAGGCCCAAGTTTCAGGAGATACTCAGCCCATAGAAGCCAATGAGCCTCGCCAGGATGAAGTTAGAGAAGAAGTTCTTGAAGAAGAAGCAAGGGATGAGCAGACATTTGTTGTACAGTAGGTGGTACCAGATTGGCTCAGAGATAGGATGAGGAGGAGCCCCAGTGAAGAGGCTGATCCAGCAGTAGAGATGGAAGAATTCTTGAGTAGGATCAGTGCACCACCAACAAAGAAGAGAGCTAGGAAATTTTCGAAGATTTCAATAGATGAGGATGGCTCTCGCACCCTTCATGTGGCTGTGCCAAGGGTCGAGTGAGATCGAGATAAAGCTGTGCCAGAAAATTATATGATCACCACCTTGGAGTTAGGTCGCACCACAGGAGCACAGATAATTGAGGAGTGTGATAACTCCTATCAGGTGCTCAAGGATAGATTGCTCAAGACTGAAGGCAAATACAAGAAATTGAAGAAAGAGCACAAGACTTTGATAGGCTACGTGCAACATTTGTCTCGTCCTTGTGGGCAGGAGAATCCAGCGATTGAACTTCCAACCGAGTAGTCTAGAGAATCAGTTAGTGGCCTAGAGGATTTGAGAAAGATGGCGCAAGAAGCAGATAAGTGGGTGGCCAGCGTTTGTGTTGAGATGGAAAAGTTTATGGAAGATCTTGCTCACGCTTACCAACAAGCTTCCAGCATTATGGCACGAATGGATGTAGTTGATCATGCTTGGGGTGATGCTCATGTTTATCAGAGCAAGGTTATTCAGCGTTTGGAGGCTTTGACGCATACTCCCTTACAAATGTTGAATGATGGAGTAATTCAGGAAGGTGCTAGGTATGATTTTGTTGGTTAGTACTCTTCAGTTATCACAGGCTGAGGATTCTTTGATGCAGCACAGGTTGATTCGGCCAGGGTCAGAAAGGCCATGACGAACATTATTGATGAAGTCTTGAACACTTTAGAGGCTGTCTTTGCTGGGAGGCTAAGTTTTGATGAGGTGACTGCTGATAGTTTGAGGAGTAGGCTGCCACCTTTCTTTCCAGAGGTGAATACTTTTGTCCAGAATGACTTTGAGAACACCTCAACTTTCTCAAGCATTATTCAGAACACTCAGGATGCATTGGTTTCTTGGAGAAAGTCTTGTACATGGCATGGGCAGGCAGTTACGGTGTTAGAGTTCCAACTTGATCACATTCCGCCGATCTCAGTTCAGGAAGTTGAAGCTGTGCTAGCCAGGTTCGTGGATTTTGTAGCCAAGGAGAAGGAGAACGGAAGCGCCTTTCTAGATGATGACCTTTTGGGGGATTGATAGTGGGCATTAATTGCCTTTGCTATTTTGGGAGTGAGTGGGAATCTCTTGATTCATTTATTGTACCACTCCCTATTCTGGTAGTTTTTAGGGTTAGGGTTGATGTGGCTTAATCTGAGCCCTCTATTTGATTGTAATCTGAGCCGTCCATTGGACTAGGCTATCTATACAAGGGGCATCCCCCTTCATTTGCATCATTAGAGATTAGATTAGATTAGATTAGATTAGATTAGAGATCAGAGACTAGAGCAGAGAGACCGATAGTTGTAATAGTTTAGTATAGCTTGTTAGCATAGTATAGTTTGGAGGAGAAGGAAAATTTTCCCTTGAAAACTTTGTAGAGATCGTTGTGAAAACTATCATAATAAAAAGAAGCTTTCATTGATGGTGAATTCGTCTTTGTTATGAGCAGCTAGCAAGATTTCTTCATCCTTTCTACTTCAAGTAGCTTAGATTAAAGTAATTTTCATTTTCATGCAAATAGATGTTAATCGTGGATTGTGGTGTTTAACCAAGAGCCTCTTTTAATCCATACCACTAGCAACTTGCTGACGGCAAGTTTTCCTTGTGTGGTCAACTGGAAAACTTTACAAACTTAACTTCGGTTATAATTCATGTCTTGGCATGCATCGTCTTGATGGTGTCTTTATGCTGAATCGTAACTTGAAAATTTCTTGCCGCTCCTTTGAAGATTGCACTGACCTTGTGTAAGTTGTCCAACGTGACGCGAAGCAAAGTCTGGTTAAGGTTTGCTAAGATTGATCCCATATTCCGCCTTAGGATAGAACTTAGATCTTCTAAACCCTGCACTCGTTTCAATTCAGTATATTTCCGGTTAGTATAGGAATACATACCTCAATGCCAAATCATTCGTATCGCACAAAAAATATCCCTTCCCATCATTAATCTGCTGTCAGCTACAAACCTGTACAATTGTGTAAGTACCCTCGTGTAAACAGCAAATCACAACGAACGAACTGAGGGTATTCTATTGCATTATCGGAACCTTGGAGTTGAACGTACGATCTTTCTTGTAATCTTAGCGTACCGAATACTTTGATCAAGAGAGAATGGAGTAGCCTTTGGATACTTTGTTTTGCTGATTGGTGCGGTCACAAAAATCACATCAAGAGGTACATTCATCTATTTAGAGAGACAAGAAATCCAAACTCATTGTTGGTGGGGACAATTTTTTCTCTTCCCAAAAATGCAATTAAATTTAATGGGATGAGCTCAGATAATGGTTCAGGCATTAGGTTTCTGCAGAAAGACATTGTTGCTACAAATATAGCTAACTCTCCCCACTAGACCGGCATTGGGTGCAAGAAAAAATGCACAAGAGATAATTTTAGAGGAAATCAAACAAGGATAGCAAAGGCAAAGATGGAAAACATATATAGGAAAAACAAAACAGAGAGAGAAGAATCTTCCTTAGCTATGAATGATCAAGTTAGCCTAAATACTAATATTGATTCCAAAAAATCCTATCAAGGAGGTTTGAAACTCTTTTTGAAAGCAACACAATAGCAAGAGAGTGAAAAATCTCTTAATCCTAATGGGGATCAAAGAACCAATATCTCTAAGAACAAATTGGAAGGCAATTGCGTCTCGATTGAATTGCCCAATGATAAACATGGACAGGCCTACACTTCTCATGAGTTAGCATTGGACAAGATTAATCACAGGAAGACTAGTCAATGTTGTCCAAATAAAAGCATAACTAAAAGCTCTAAAAAGGGGATTTCAAGTAATGGAATTACCCCCGATAATGAAGGATATCCAAAAGGAAAAGGAAATGAGGCCTCTAATCAAAATACTAATTTGATTGTTTTGCCCAAGGAAAAAAATGAACAAGTTTACAACCCCCTAGGGATAACATTGAACATAAACAATCAAAAGAGTACTAGGATAAGCTGCTAAGGATTGCAAAAAGTTAATAATGATGAAAGCAGCAGCCCTTGTCTTTACCCTTCAATGCCTTCATCATGCATACCTAAATCTAATGAAATGAATTCGCAATCAAATGTGGACTGGCAAGGTAGGAGAAAAACCAGTGACAAAAAGGATTTCAATAGTAAAGAATTGTTAATTGAGAACAAAATTGATAATAAGGTAGTTGCAAATCAAGATCTAAAAGGGAAACAAATGTTAGACCTAAAAAATTTGTTTGAAAGTAATAAAGAGCTTAGCCCAAAGTTGCTATCTCTGGACAATTTTAATTGTCCTGTGGAACAAGAAGGAGAAATAAACAAGGTGGAATTTAAGGAAAGCCTTTAAGATGAATTAAATAATGGAAGCTTGATAATTGAGATAGGAAGCTTTCCCAATATGAAATTTGGATATATGTATGCAGTCTCTTGCCCT
Organism: Sequoia sempervirens; assembly: GCA_007258455.2. Lineage (NCBI taxonomy): Eukaryota > Viridiplantae > Streptophyta > Pinopsida > Cupressales > Cupressaceae > Sequoia > Sequoia sempervirens. The sequence goes on from VDFB02337467.1 coordinate 12,510, forward strand.
AAGGAAAATCCAATCAACCATGAGAATAAATCTCAAATGGATGAAAGGAAAGATCCTTCAACAAAGGGATGGGTTAGAACAAAAAAGAAGAGAAACGAAAGAAGTGGAGATGAGAGTGAACCAGTTCTAAAGAAATTAGACAAAGAAGAAAGAATACCTAAATGCTTTGAGAGGTTTAAGAATTCCAAAAGTGGTACTCAAATATAATGCAAATGGAAATTAATTGTACAAGCTGGAATGTTAGGGGACTGGAGTCCCCTAATAGAAAATATGTAATTAGAAGATATTTAAATCCAATCCGCAACAAAGATGTGGTGTTCCTGCAAGAGGTAAAGTCGATCAAAATTACTTTAGAAACCAATCTTAGATTCATTTGCAAAGATGACAAACAATTCCATACTGCTCATGACAAAGGCAGAGGGGGAACTGTCATCTTGGTTTCAAATAAATGGGCATCATGTGTGATTGAACATGGAACCACTCCAGGCAACAGGGCAATCTGGATTGTGACTGAAAAGGACAAAAGGAAGTTTGGGTTGTGCTCAATCTATGCTCCCAATGATCATTGGAAAATAGTTGAACTTTGGAAATGGTTATACAGGCTTCCAAATATCCCCTGGATTGTGAGAAGTGATTTTAACATGATTGAAAATAGGGAAGGAAAGTCTAGAGGAAATGAAATGGAATGGAAGGGTAATGTAAAATTATTCTGGCTCAAAATGAAGAATAAGCTTAACCTTTTTGATCCTCTTCAAGGAGACAGGAAAGGAAACCAACATATTTGGTATACATGGTGCAACTACCAAAAAGGAAGTAGAAGGATTTATTACAGATTAGATAGATTTTATGCAAACAGAGACTTTTTTAGCTTTGATCAAATTTATGAAGGGTGTAGAATCAAGGTCGTCCCCCTCTTCTCTTTTCCAAGGAGAGAATTCATGTCCTTGAAAACAAAGCAAATTCATGCTTAATACCAATATGCTAAAAGATGAAGATTGTAGTGAAGCAATCTTTATGTTGTGACCTTTTCACACATCACCCCATTTAAGATGGGGACCCCCTAATTTTTGCTTCATTCGGGTCTTTTGGCTTTGGTTTTGGGT
>VDFB02337468.1:0-18732 GCA_007258455.2 Sequoia sempervirens
AAAGGGAATCAATTGATTCCCCAAGTAGTCCTAGTTCGAGCAAAAGATCCAGGAGGAAATCAATAACAGTAAACTCTAGGAGTGTAGAACATGGAGTAGAGGCTTCCATTGTCCCACCCACTCCTAGGACACAGACTTATTCCACCATGCCATATTTTCGATCTTGCATTGGTAGCTACAATACCAAGATATAATACGATGTGGTTTCAAGGGAAGTCCAACTGATAGATGTTGGAAAAGGGTTTGTTAATAGGTTGAAGGAATTATGCCTTCAACGGTTCAAAGACCATCTACATTTTCCATTCTCAAAGATACCCATACTCCTACAAAAAGCAGTTATCAATGATAGGGAGATTGAATTTGGCACATGTTGGTCTATGAAGAAGGTAAAACTACGAATGTCTCAAAATTGTAAGAGATTTCGGTGCAACCAAACAAAGAAGATAAAAAAATCCCTCTTGAGCTAAGACTCAAAAAAAGACCAATTGATATAAGTGTCAAAGTATTTAAAGAGCTTGTAAAAGCATATGAGGATTCCAAAGCACGGAGGAAGTCTAGTGAGGAGAGTACACATGTATTTGAATTTGATCATAAGATTATATCAAATTTATTAAATTATTTTTAAATTTTATTTGTGCATAGTTAAATTGAATTAGTATATGTTTCAGGACTAGGCCTCCAAGGCTAGGCTTCAAAAACTTTGTGTCACGCATCACAGTGGCCAGAAAAGTTTATAGGCCTTGATCTATAAATTTGTAAGTATATTTAAGATGTTAAATGATATTTTTTTTAATTCCCTAGGAAAAAGTAAATGATTTCATATTAACTATTTTAACTAGCCCATGTGCCATGTTTTGATAGGAGGAGAAATATGGCTGACATCCAAAGCAATTTGAAAAGGAAAAGTTACAAAGCAAAAAGTGGGCTGATTTTTTAATTTGGATGGAGAACAAGGTATCAATCGCTGACTTTCAATAACTTAGTTGGATATTGTTGTGTTCATATGTCAATTTTCATTTCTTGTGTTGAGTTGTTTATTGATGTGTAGGATGAGTTCTAAAGTGCTTCTTTGTTGGCCCTAGATCCCACTCAATTGTCCCATTATTTCATGTTGAGGAAAAAAATATTGTTTTCCTTAAAGGGTAGTGGGTGACATTCATGTCGTATTTTCATTGCATCTTTTAATTAGTGACCATTGTATTTTAATATCTCTTAAGTGTCCTCATTTAAGTTATGAGTTGTATCATTTGAGTAAATTAGTCTCATGATGATTTGATTTATCTTCTTTTCTCTCAAACATGGTATCTCAAGGAGTGCTTCCTTGAATTCATGTTTCCATTCTACTAAGTGATCCACATACATCTTTTCCATCCTTCATCATGATCCTGCCATTCTTTTAACATGTAAGAATGTTTTGATGCATCTTGGTAGGAATCCTATAGATCTAACACATCCTTGTATTCTACATCACTTGGTGTAGCTAACCAACCACTTAATTTGTCCATCTTGTTTAAAAAAAGGTAGTAAATCCTTGTCTTCCAAGTTAAAAAAACTCCATAAATAAGGAAATCAGTAGTAAAAAACTTGCAATCTAATTTTATCAACATAGATAAGTGTGTAATACTAGACTTCTTAACATTCAAAAGATAAATAGAATATCCTTAACACCAAGTAGAGCTATCCAAAAAAGCTAACTAAAAACACAAACGTGCTCCCATACGGAATGGCCTAATGGCTGATTGTCATAGAAGTTAAACTACTGAAGTAACAACACTGATCAAGTTAACATATATGCATCATTTGCACAAATAGCTAAACCATTTATGTGCATGAATAAATAGTAGAAGGATGTAGATGAACTCAATTCATTTGACTTTATGCCTCTTGGTAGGAATTCCTCTTGAATCTCTAATATCAGGTGCTCGAGACTTCCTTGTAGCTTTTACCTTTCATTGCCAGTATCAGGACATAATAAACCAGCCACAACAACCTTGGACAAAATAACCTCATCATAATAACCCAAGGAAAAAATAACCCAGGGTCATAATAACCCATGGAAAAAATAGCATGTGGTCAAAATAACCCATGGACAGAATAACCCATGTAATTTATAATTTTTTTTTTCCTTTCTCTATATTCTTATGGGGATATTTTGTCCATGGGTTATTATGACCACAGGTTATTTTGGCTTGGGTTATTATGACCCTAGGTTATTTTTTCCTTGGGTTATTGTGGCCAGGTTATTCTGTCTAGGGTTATTTTGTTTGGGTTATTATGTCCTGTAACCTTCATCGCCACCTTTCCTCTTCATTGTCAGACTCGTCCTCATCTAACTCCATAAGAGATTCATCTTCTAAACCTTCCTCATCTGATTCTGATTCCTCTTCTACATTAGAGGGTTCATATCCTTGATCCGACTCTTCTGAACTATCAGAATCATAATAACTAGTTTCTATATTAAAAAATTCCCAACCACCATCTTCAATAAATTTGTCTGGATTATCAGTAATAGTCTTCAAAATTGGCCACCAGTTCAAGTTCATTCTACTTTCATAATACTTTATATCCATGGAGTTCATCCATTCCTGACGCCAGTTAAGATTGAGGAATATTTAATGCGAGTATCATTAAGCTTAAACAATACTATCAAATCTCTTTTCCCAAGTCCTACTCTAAGGTTAACCAACTACCAATAGTGATTACCAAAACATTCCACTAACTCTACCAAACAATTTGATCGAGGAACAATAAAACAGAAATGAAGGAACTTGAAAACCGTTTTAACAGACGTCCTAACAAAGATGTTCTGATAAATTTCAGACCAAAACCAAACTGCATTGATTTTATTTTTTCAACCTTTTCTTGTTCTTCACTTACCAGGATTACATTGACCTTCAGTTTCCAAATTTTGGACCACATCCATTACCCATAAAATTACATCTGGGTCTTGGTTCTACGCCATATACAGCAATGAAAATAGTTAATAATCTTCCTTCCTCCTTATTAGAAGAATGTATGCTTATATTTTGATGCATGATATCAAATCTCTGCTCTCATGGTTGAATACCGAAACCCATTATGGTGGGCCTCCAGAGTTCCAGTCATCTTTCTTCCTCTTCCACCAAATGTTGGCATGATCCACAAGTTTGCTAGCCTAATTGGCTTTGTTTTTGAAAGCTAAAGTTTCCCCTAAGTCACTAGTGTTGTGTTTTTCACCTTTCAAACCTTTCACGGTTACAGGAAAATTAAATACCAATTGACTAACAACTTAACTCAGTGATTACTAAGAAAGGTAACCACCAACTCCTACCAAATAGCCATAGAACACAGCAGAGGTCAGTGTCCCAAGGAAACTGTCGAAATGTTATCAACCTAGTTCAAAATATTTAGATGAGGCTTCCTAGCTCTCTTTATCATGAAAATCCTAAAACTCTGTTGATTTTATTTTCACCGTCTCTGCTATTTTCCTCAATTTCATTAGGGTCATACATTGACCTTCTTGCCCCTCCTAAAGTTTGGACCACATCCATTACCTCCACATAAAAATAGACATACTTGGTCTTCTTGGTTCCCACACCATGATATGGTTATGAAAATGAAAATGAAGCAAAATAATCATCTCCTTCTCTGCTGGCTGGAAGAATGCATGCTTAATTTTTTGATACATGATATCAACTCTCTCTTCTTCTCTCATGGTTGAATACCGAAGTCCATTAGGGTGGGCCTCCAGAGTTCAAGTCATCTTTCTTCCTCTTCCACCAAATGATGGCTTGATCCACAAGTCTACCAACCTAATTGCCTTTGTTTTTGAAAGCTGAAGTTTCTCCCGAGTCACTAGTGTAGCTCTCTCTGCCTTTTCAGACTCTTTCATTGCTATAGGCAATTAGCACCTAATTGATTAACAATCTCAATCTCATTAATAGTGATTACTAAGAAAGGTAATTCCACCAACTCTACCAAAAATTTTACCGTAGGAATAATAAAAGTAGGGGATTTGAAAGGAACTCCATGAAAACCAAGCTCTTTAAATGGTATATCAAACTCTAGTTCAAAATCTTTTAGATGAGGCTGCTCCCATAGCTCTCTTACTCACTTTAAAAATCCTTGAAACTCTACATTGATTTTATTTTTCCTGTCCCTCTCTTGCTATTCTTCCTCAATTTCATCAAGATCATACATTGACCTTCTTGCCCCTCCTAAAGTTTGGACCACATCCACATAAAATTGGACATCCTTGGTCTTCTTGGTTCCCACACCATGATATGGTTATGAAAATGAAAATGAAGCAAAATAATCATATCCTCTATTGGTTGGAAGAATGCATGCTTAATGTTTTGATACATGATATCAGCTCTCTCTTCTGCTCTCATGGTTGAATACCGAAATCCATTATGGTGGGCCTCCAAAATTCCAATCATCTTTCTTCCTCTTCCACCAAATGTTGGCTTGATCCACAAGTCTGCCAGCCTAATTTCCTTTGTTTTTAAAAGCAAAGTTTCTTCTGAGTCACCAATGTAGCTCTCTCTGCCTTTTCAAACTCTTTCATTGCTATAGATCATCTGTGGTATTTAATCATTTGTACCACATTTTTGATGTGCTTTGAATCCTTGGATCTAAAGGAAATTTCTGTAACATAAATACTACTAGGAAATTTCAATGTTGGCATGTAGTTGGCATTAAAGAACATTGAAAATTATCCTTATATAAGAATTCCCTCCATCTTGTTGGCTTGTAACACTCTTGATGGTGGCTACATGAAATGGAACCATGATGCAATGTATGGGTACCAGAACATCATTTTTTGTATCAACCTGAATCATGAGCTCTCTAGAAATGGGGATATCTTCCACATTATTGTATGAAACCATCTCAATGGATGGCTTGGAAGAGCCATGTCCATCTCATGTACCAATGAACCTATAGCCAATCTTCTTGTAGTCTTCTCATTCTTTACAGAGGGTTGGCACTTAAGGTTATGTAATAGAATTTATAGTTGATAGTTAAATTGTATGACAATTTTTTTTATGATCTTTACTAACGTTTATTAGAATTGTTGCATGTTTTACATAATTTGAATCACATATTAGCTATAGATTTTTTGAAATTTTATTATGGTATGTGCACTTTGATATAATGTAATATGATTATGGTTTTGTCTCATATGTTTCAATATTAGATATATAATAGAAAAATAAATTATTGCATGAAATAAATAAAAACTTTTCATTTTTTTAATTTTTTTTTGTAGAACACGGGTCTTCTAGAAGATCAAGATGGTCCTCATCATGATATAGATCTAGAAAATATTGGTTCTACTGGTACAAATCACATGGTAGAGGATGATGATGATGTAGATATGAAAGACATCGAGGCCAATGATAATGATGATGACAACAACGACGACGACGATGATGATCACGATGGTGGTGATGATGATGAGGTAGTTGCTGGTAGTACCTAGCGATATTCATGATCATATAGATTGCATCATGGATCATTGTTGATATATCGTTATTATGATGATGATCACAATGGTAGTGGTGATGATGAGGTAGTTGCTGCTAGTACCCAGTGACATTCATGATCATATAGACTGCATCATGGATCATTGCTGATATATCGTTATGACGCCTCTTTTCATGGTTACTATCATATGTATCATTTTCACAGCCTACAATACCATATTATTGAGTTGTATCATATTGACATTTATCATTTTCACTTATATCATTTAGACACGTATCATCTTGACTTGTATCAATTTGAGTTAAATAATTTATCTTTTTTACTTATATCATTTGTTCATGTATCATTTTCACATGTTATTGATCTACTGGCATATTTGACTTTCACTTGTTTTAGTTATATATGATTATGATCTTATTAGTATTGAATTTCCAATTTATATATATATATATATATATTAAAAGTGGTCGATGATTTTTGGATGGATATTCATTATGTGTGATGATTTTAATTTACTGCTCAAGATGGATATCAAATTTAATTAAATTATAGATATTTGACTCACTTGTTTTAATTATAGATGATGATCATGTTATAATAATTATCTTGTTGTTTAATCATATGAGTTAAATAATTAAATTACTTACTCTATAATCATATGAGTTATTTAAGAGGCATCATATATTTAGTTAATTAAATTGAATTAAAACATATTAAGTAATAAATGGAAGCAAAACAAGAAGCATTTTTAGAAGCAAAAAAGGAAGCAACAATGGAATCCAAAATTGAAACAAACCAGAATCAATCTTGAAAGAAAAATTGGTAGCAAAATCAGAAGCAAAACCAGAAGCAAAATCGGGAGTAAAACAAGAAGTATTTTTTAGAAGCAAAAAAGGAAGCAAAACAAGAAACATTTTTAGAAGCAAATAAGGAAATAACAATGGAAGACAAACTAGAAGCAAACTAGAAGCAATCTTGGAAACAAAATTGGAAGCAAAACTAGAAGAAAAACCAGAAGCAAAGTGGGAAGCAAAACTGGAAGAAAAATTGGAAGGAACGCAAGAAGCAAAACTGGAAACAAATTTGGAGGAAAAATCAGAAGAAACCTTGGAAGCAAACCTAGAAGGAAAACTGGAAACAAAACTGGAAGCAAAATTTGAAGAAAAATTGGAAGCAAAATAGAAAGCAAAATCAGAAAGCAAAACCGAAAGCAAAATTGGAAGCAAAACTGGAAGCAAAACTGGAAGCAAAACTGGAAGTAAAATCAGAAGCAATCTTAGAAGCCAAATTGGAAGCAAAACTAGAAGCACAAGTGGAAGAAAAACCGAAAGAAAAAGTGGAAGAAAACATGGAAGCAAAATTGGAAGCAAAATTAGAAGCAAAATTGGAAGCAAAATTGGAAGCAAAATTGGAAGCACAAACAAAAGCAAACATGGAAGCAAAACAGGAAGCAAACCTGGAAGAAAACCTGGAAGCAAACTTGGAAGAAAAATGGAAAGAAAAACTGGAAGCAACATTGAAAAAAAAAGTGGAAGCAAAAGTGGAATCAAAACTAGAAGCAAAATTGAAGTAAAACTGGAAGCAAAACTGGGAGCAAAACTGGGGGCAAAACTAGAAGCAAAAATGGGAACATACATGGAAGCAAAACTGGAAGCCAAATTGGGCACCAATTTAGGTGCTATTTCCAACATCAATTTTTGGCACTATTCTTGACGCTAAAGGAGACACTATTACTGGCACCAAATTTTTTGCAAATCCGGTGCAAAAGTGGGTGCTAAAGATGGTACAAAATCCATTGCAAAAACCAACGATGAAACGGAGAAATTCTATTTCACCAACTTTTGCACCATCAGATGACTCCAAATGATGGACTCAAATACACTAAAATCTAGCGCTAATTTCCTATTGTGCTGTTGTGAGTGGTTAGTTGATTGATCTCTTGATTTTGATTTTTGTGAACATTGTATATATGAGAATCAAATTCTTGTTAAGGTTTGTTTGAGCTCTCATAAATCTTTAGGGATCTTTGATCTTATGCATAATGATTTTTTTGGTCCATATGATGTATCTTCACTTGCCAAATCTCTATATTATGTTTCTTTTATTAATGATTTCTCTAGGAGAACAGTCTATTTTTTGAAGCATAAATATAAGGTTTTAGCCTATTTACATATTTTTAGGTTCTTGTGAACTAGACAAAGAGGAAGATTAAGATGTTGAGAACAAACAACGGTGGATAATACTATTCAATAGAGTTTGATAGAATTTGTAAGGATAATGATATTTCATTATAGAAGACAACTCTATATACCCCTCAACAAAAGGAGTTGTAGAGAGGGTGAGTAAGAAGTTGATGGAGAGTGTTAGGAATATGCTTAGTGCAATTATTTTGGATAATTTTTTTGGGAAGAAGTAATTAGAATTACATGTTAACTAATTAACATGTCCCCTATGTTAAATCTTGTTGATAAACCCCTATGGAAGTTTAGACAAGAAGAATCCCCCACTAGCATAATCTTTTTAGTTATAAGGAATATGTTCGGTCTAAGGAGAAGTGGTATAAGTTGGATTACTATTAGAACATAATGTTATTAGGGGTCATACCTTTTAATATTTATATATTGTCCTAATATATGATTATAAAACCTTATGAATATTATATACTTTATAAATCATATACCATTTAAATAATTAATAATTTAATAACTATTATATTATTAATTATTTATAAAATAATAATTTCTAAATAGATATGACTAATACCCCTGAGGCATTTTTCTCACCTGTTCTCCTATATTTAACGAGGTTATCTCTCATTGAGAGAGGAAGAGAAGTAAAAGATAAATAATAAATTCTATCACTATGCACATGAGGTATTAATATTATTGGTCATGTGGAAGTGAGGAAAGTGGTTTTCTATTTTCAAACTATGTTTGATAGACCATTCTATAAGCATTATATAATATGATGATGTTTTATGGGTTTTATACCCAAAATAGTTTTTACCATGTATATATTGTGTAACATATTGAATTTGTGTATTTTGTAATTCCCATTTCATTTATATTATATTTATTTTTGTTATCATTAGTAACCTAAGATTCTAATTTCTAATGTGGTATCAAAGCCAAATTAGGTTGTACTAATCATTTTTTAGTATGTGATCTTTCCTTAATGGTTTAGTTCAACAAATTGTAATTTATTTTATTTGTTTGATTGAGTGGTTGTGGGGGTGTTTGGTCAATTGACAAATGAACAATAGTCTTCCACACCTCCAACATGCTTTATGAATCATAAAATTGAAAAATATGGAAAATGAGTTGAATTTTTTTATTATTATATACTTATATATATAAGAAATTTATTCCAAGACCCTACTTCTATTGTTCTTTATAATATAATAACATAATTTCACTAGAATATGATTTCTAGCAAGAGTGGAATGATAGTTAAAAAAGGTTCCATTGTTTCTATAGAACTACAATTTCCAACTTTATAAAACTTTTTCTATGATTCAAATTGTTTTTTATATTCTCTTATTTCTTAATAAAATTAAGACACTAATAAAAAATATTTTAAAAATAATTTAAATATTATGGACAAATTTTAAGACTATATTATCAACTTGAAATGCATTGGATAGAAGATATATTCCATTACATTATTTTCTTTAATTTAAAGCTGATTTTATGTACACTATTAAACCCCATATCTATTTTTTTCATTCTCAAAAGTTACGAACATTCATAAGGAGGCACACTCCTTTAAATAGCATAGGCACAAGACATTTCAAATTTAATAAGACATGCCTTTGAATTAGAGAGTAGACAGTCTTAAAAACAAAGAAAAATATTTTCATATTTGATAAATAGTTAGCATTGGATGACTTTTCCCTAGTTAGCATGTGGAGTATGGTGTTAGAGTCCAACCTGGTATATATATTGACATAAATATAGGCATAGAAATGAGTTAAGCATAACTAGTTAACAATGTTTGACTACTGATAAAATCCAACTTACAAATTATAAATATTGTAAGAGCCAAAAAGTGTAAAGGAACCTGCATGTTTGTTGTTAATGATGCAATTTGTCATAATGTTGATTCATGATAAAATTGATGGTGTTAAAAAAAACTATAAAGAATGAGATTATTATAGATTGTGGAAGGTATATATCTAAAAATGATGCATATAATGTAAATGCATTTCTTATGGTGTTAAAAAATTCGCATTGTTTATTCAAGATAATTTGACACAATTGATAAAGTGGAGATATTTTTTATGGATGATTTTATATCATTGATAAGATCATTGTTTTACCTGATACATAAAAATGAGTTTTAAATTGAACAATGAAAATATTGACAACACACAAACTGGAATTTATAAAATCTACCAACCATGGCTACTAGAAAATAGGTAGCATATAAAGAGATTCATCTAGGGTTGGATCTATATGGATCAATTAGCATCACGTGTAAAATCGTAGTCACAAAATTGCTTAGTGTCGATTGAGTTGATTCCTTTGCCTTCTTTAGCTAGGAGCAGACATTTGTGGGCATGTCTTCTATTTGGGATAGGAGTACACATGACACACTCCATGTTAACATGAAAATCATTATTATGTGGGGTATTTTGGTAGGAAACAACATTGGCATCTCTTCCAATTTAGTTGGTAGCAGTGATGAACTTACCATGATGATCAACAAGGGCCCCGATATGGTTGAGCTTCTAATATTACTAATTTCATTCCTTATTAGATGAATTGTTGAATGAAAAAGGCTCACAACTTCTTTGATTGAGTAATGGGAAAAATAATAGACCAACATGTGGAGAAAAATTCCAAGCCCTTAATGTACTACTCAACATTGAGAAAGAGCCCAAATTTGAAAATAAAAGCTAGGAAATTTTTCTCGATTGAATTGAGGCAACATGTGTGACATTAGAATGTGATAAATTTACATTCACTAATTAAAATTATTTTTTGTGATAGATAAAATCAATCTCTCCTTAATGCAATTGCTATCTATAAATGACCTTTGAGGCATATTATTTTTTACAAAAAGGAGACATAATTCCTTGCAAGGAAAATATATGACCATTTTTTAGAACTAATTATGACTATGAAAATGCAAATGCATGATGATTATGGTCAAGTATCTAGATTATTTTGATCAATAATCTCATGAAAATTGTTGGTGTAGGTTTTTCTTTTTCTAGTGGGTTAATTTATTTTTCCTTAGTCCTAAGTTTTTCCTACACTTAATTAAGCTTGCTTAGGATAATAAAGTGAATTTATTACTAGGAGATACATGTGTGGTGTCCCCTTCCTTAAAGGGTGGAACCACTTTCCAATTTTGGTGGCATCATCTAATTTTGGTAGTCCATCTCTACTTTTTGTGGTTGATTCCTATTGATTGGATTTTCCACCTACATCCTCTCCTTAGTTCTACATAAACTTACTACCTAGCTTGTATTTGCATACTCTTGCATATTCTTGTAATCTTCTGCATTGTATTGATTTAGATGGAAGCTCTTAATGCAACATTTCTACATTGACATTGCATAATCTCTTGGAGTCCTGGTTTGCATTCTTATGTTTTTCTAGTTTATGTAACTTTGATTTTCTCTTAAAAGTTCTTTGGGTTATTCAATCTATTTCAGATATCTAACATGGTATCAGAGATTTTATTTTGAGAAATCTAAGTTCATAGATTCCTAATTGAGAGATTGAGTTTCTTGTAAATAGCTTGTAAATTCTTGTATGCTCTTCTCTTGCATTTTTGAATGATCTAGAGAATTAAAAAGGATTTGCAAATATCTAATATCCTCTTCATATTGCATATGTGTTTTGTGAGATTTAGGTGATTGCAACATTTTTGGTTATACTAGTAGCATTTTTTAATATTCTAATGTGTTCAAAAGGCTTAAGAAAGTCAATATTGACTTTTATTTCATCCAAATTGGAGACCATTTGACATAGTTGCAAACGGGGGTTTGAAGCTCAGATCTGGAAAACAACTTTTTATTGAAGCATTTTCAGCCCAAATAGAACTTTCCATTGTGTTTAGAAGGCACAAAAAACCCTATTCTCATATAAAATCTATCTATTTTAGACAAATTTTATTTTTGACAAATTTTTCTTTTGTTGGGAGGGTTGTCACTATAAGCTAAATTTAGACATTTTTTAAAAATTCATAACTTTTTGCCATGGTGTCTGTTTTCTGCAAATGAGATATTGTAGAAAAGCTAAAGAAAAGAAATTTCTATCCACATAGGTATTGAAAATAAATTTTTCCATTTACTACCAAATATTTTTGGTTGAAGTAATTTGTGTTAATTTCTTAAACATCATAAATTTCACCCTTGTGCTCCATTTTTTGGAAACAAGTAGGCATTGGAAAGGTCTTGGAAAGAACTACACAACTATAAGGCTAATTTTTACATATTTTGTCTTAGATTCATTTTATATTAGAATTTATAATTTTGGCTATTTTGAGCCTATTGAGCATTGTATCTTGGAAAAGGCTTTGTAAACACACTAAAATATAAAGTTCCAACCTTATAATATTTGGGGGGGTGATATTTAATACTATTGAAAAGGGTGAGAGTGTATTGGTGTTCTTTTTGGTGTTTCTTTGTAATAATTTGAGGATTGTATCATGGGTTTTTCTACTCATCCTTCTTTGATAATCCTAGATAAGGCTAATTATGAGTCAAGAAAAAGGCATTATAACCCATCTCAGATGGATAAAACTTTTTCCTTACCTTTATAGGCTCATTCTTGAACTAGATACACCTAGAAGGAAATCAATATGGGGTAATAAAATTGATCATATATTAGGAATCATTGGTTCTTATGTTGATACTTACACTATGTTGGTTATAGTGGACATTGAATGTCCCCGCACACTTTGGACCAAAATTTGGGAGATGTTTGGAGACCCTCATGTTTCTCCATTCCTAGATGATCCTACTATAGATTGCCTCATTCCACTTGATGATGCAAGTAATATACCCTTTGATGATGATACTTTAGAGGAGCTTAAGTATTATGCATGTCTTCAACGTTCAAACGAAACATAAAATTCTCTTCTTGATTCTCATCCTCATGTTGAGATTAAACATCAACATCACCTGTTGTAGATTCAGATTCTAGAGATGCTTCTTAAAGAGCCTCCAGTGATTCATTGCAACATGATCATTTATGTCTTTTGGATTTAGTCCATTGGGACCAATTTCTCTCAAAAATTTCTTATTTGTTTATAGAGTCCCTCATCTTGGATCTAGATGACACTATTGAGTGTATTTATTTTCTCTTTGATGAAGTAGATTCTCCTTCAACTATTGTGAGGGAACACTTTGAATCTCTTGTTCATTCTCTACATGATCATTTCTTATCGTTTGACATGAGTGTGGATACTTTGGATCATCATTTGGAGAAGACATCTTTAGAGGAGATATTTGAGTCTTTGGTTTGTGCTCTACATCAATCTCTAGGAGATTTTGACTTGTCATCTTCAACAGTGTGGCCTAGAATGCCTGATTTGATTGTGAATTCTTTCAGCATTGACATGAAGAAACTTGAGCCAACTTTAGAGACTTCATACATCTTGAGTTTCCTTCCTATACAGGATTGGGGAGATAGCTCACATATGCATTCGGTTTTATTTTTTTCTAAGGGGAGGAATGTTGTTCGACAATCATAGACCATCTTCTACATTCAGCTTCAAGCATGTACCATTTGATCTCTTTGGGGGGGCTTCTTTATCCTTCCACTTCATTTCTCTCTCTATTATGGGGACATGCTTCCTTTTTGTGGGATGGAGCTTCTTCTTCTTTAGGGGAGAATTTTATATGTACATGGGTACCTAACATTGCCTCATTTGTTAGGACCCATCATCTTTTGCATCCTCTTAAGCTGTGCTTAAAAGGGGGTGTTGGTGTAGGTTTTTATTTTCCTAGTGGGTTAATTTATTTTCCCTTAGTCCTAGGTTTTTCCTACACTCAAGCTTTCTTCAGATGATAAAGTGAGTTTATTACTAGGAGATAAGTGTGTGGTGTCCCCTTCCTTAAAAGGTAGAACCAATTTCCAATTTTGATGGCATTGTAGTGTCCCTTCGTTTCGACCATCTTTGGATTTTGAGTAAGTTGGTTATTGGTGTACTTAATAGTTTGTTTAAAATAGTTAATTAAATAGATAATTATTTTACTAAGGTAATTCAAAGGAATTTGGAAAATTAAATTTATAATTAAATAGATTAAGGTTACAAAATTTAATGGAGGTGGTTATTAATACATAAGTAAATTAAATTACTTTGTTAAAAGTAAGTAAGCGTCTTATTAAATATTTAGATTAAACTGTATTGTTTTAAATTTATATCTCAATAAATTATAATCAAGTGAAGGTAATTACGTAAGCAGTAAATCTAAACAATTCTTTGTAAAGTAAATTTGAGTAATTCTTTGCTACCATAATAATTTTCTATATAGTAAATTTAAATAATTCTTTTTTTTACCCTACTAAATTACTTAATGGAAAATTGAAATAATTCCTTATCAACCTAATAATTAATTAAATGATAGTTTTGAAGAATAATTAAAATAAGTTACTATTTTGATTAGCATGAGAATCAATGTTATTAACAATTGATGAAATAATGGTGGCAATTACCCTTAGTTTTTTAATCACAAAAAGTTAGGTTTATAAATAAAAATAAAAATATAAGGATTTGTCTTTAGGTGGAAAGAGAGGTAAAGTGAAAATGTGGGGTGTTTGGGCATGCATCCTCGGAAATTGAGGATAATTAGGAATTTTTCCACTGTGTTGTTTTGTTCTCGAGAAACTAAAGAGGATAAGTGTCATGGGGCCCTTTTTCCCGTTAGGCAATTTTCTAGAAATCTTTTTTTTGTTGAAGTCATATATCATTTTTTATATTACGGGAAGGATGGATGAGGGACACAACACAATGGAGAGGAAACATTTAGAGATTGGCATATACCTACGAGGGGATTCAAGGTGTGGTGGTTTAAAACTCACGGCATCACAGAGTATATTAAATGTATTCCATTTTGTTGTTTTGCTTGTCGTCAATATTTGAATGAGTAATGTGTGGGTATATAAAGGATTTATGGATTGACAATACCATGTCTCTAGTAGATATCTTACACCTTTCTGTTGCTACAAATGATGGGGATATAATGTTATTTGATATTAACATTCCTTGATACCAATTCTATAATGATATTGGATATTAAAATTGTTGGTTGTTTATCTTAATGTGCATTGAATCTATTTTAGGATGTCCAAATTGTGAATCAAAATTGCTCATTAGGTTGCAAGATTGTGACTGGATCGATAATAATTACTTATAGTACAAACCTTATTTGATCAATTACCAAGCTTATAAAGTGATGTAATTGTTTACTTTTTATTAGGAATTATTAAAAGATGTGTTTGATGATCATTAATTGTATTGCACTACTAACAAAAGGGTATCGAGGGTTAAAAAGGATGTATGAGTTTATACTTGTATGTTCTAATGATCCCAAATAAGTAGATATTATTGTTTTAAAAATAAAAGAAACTCATAACCATATTTACCCTTAGCTAATGTGATTATTGTCTAGTGACTTAAGTATTATGTTAGTTCCATTTTAAAAAAAAATTATTATAGCAAAATTGGTAAAGTTGTTACAGTTTGCTAGGATGTTTAGTGTGTAGAATGTGGGCATTACATTGAAGTAATAAATGTATAGGTTATATTTTAATCTTAATTATTTTGAGGTAATCAAATGTATGTTAGTTATTAATTTATCTAAAGGGAAGAACAAATATATATGTGTGTGTGTGTGTGTTGAGTTGTGTTCTATTTTACTTTCATTTTCTTGTATAGAAATGTTGCTACAGATATTTTACTTGATTATAGCTAAGTTTTAGAATATGTTTTATTGTAATATGTTTTGTTATGAATTTAACTTGATATGTCATGTGGTTTAATATGTGTAATTAGTAACTGGAAGCATATTCCATGCTTAAATACACCTATTAGTCTTGTTAGTTATTCAATTAATTTTTAAATGATTCTATAAGGATGTAATAATAAAATGTACACTATTTGATTAGAATGTTTTGGGAATGGGTAGTTGTGTGTATAGTGAAGCTTCAGATTAATTTTTTAAGTATTAATGTGTGTGTATTTATAACTATATGTATATAAATCTCCTAATCTTTATTTAAAGTTAAATTTATTTACAAATTCTTTATACTAGATCTATGATTTACAGATAAATCGCTTATGTTAGATTTTAATTAAATTTATTTAGTTTATAATAATCAAAGGTATAGATTACATTTTAATTAAATCTATTATTTTAAAGTAACGAATGTATAGGGTAGGAATTTTAAATCTGATGATCTATTTACTGTAGGTTTCCATAAGTCCTTTATTTAATTAAATAATTTTCAATATAGTCATAAAATATGCGATTCTTGAACATCTAATAATCCAAAATTACTAGGAGAGCTTTGATTTATTGAGTGTTATAATTAAAGAAGTAAAAATTGAAGTTAGGTTACCATCAAATGGATAAACCTTTCATGTTCTTATTAAGTTAGTTTATTTATCAAATTGAATAGGAATATTTAAACAAGTGGAGTTTTGAGGTACATGCTTTTAAGTTTGGTACATGAAATGGTGTTGAGAGAGTTAAAGTTTGAGATTTCTTACGTTCTTTTGATTGGTTGAATTCTTCATCGATTTATTTTTCCACATTGTGAAGTTGCGTAAAACCTTAATAGCGAGTTCTTTGGAACCCTAGTAATTGTGTACCGCCGGTTAAGGGTATGAAAGTTGGTGTTATAGGCTTTCTGAGGCATTGGGTAACGGGTTTATGTTGGATTTCTTTGACTTGATTTTGAAATGTTTGATTTAATCATTACTTTTTGAACTCTTGTGATGTTACCTTATTTGGTAGTTCATCTCTTGTTATGGTTGTTTGGTGAGATGGTCCATGCCTCGCATTTGTACTCAGACTGGTAAAGTTTGGCATTTTATGTTTTCTACACCCCTAGTTGTTGTAAATTTTTGTATTAGGACCATGCGAAGATACTCTCATGTAGTATCCCATGCTTTTCCTTCATATGCCTCTGGAAGTAGTCACCTTGTATGTGGTCATTGAGATTGATGTATGTTATGTTTTGGTTGACCTTGTTGTTCAGTCCTGCGATCATTTTGCTTGTCTATCTTAGTCGTGGGTCTTTCCTATCAACTCCTAGCATGGGGGGTGGGCCTTTAGGTCCACGTGGTATTGGAACAAGTTCCCAAGTCTCATTCTTTTCAATTTAATTTAATTCTTCTTCCATGTAGCAATTCAATTCTCATCTTTTCTAGCTTCTGTAAAATTCTTAGGCCCAACCTTTGATAACATACAAAGATTTACCTGTCTTGCTAATCTTTTCCGAGTCATAATTCCATCATTCTTGTCTTCAAGGATCTGATTTTCAATGTGATTTTTTTTAACATACCTAACTGGAGCTTTTGTACTTTAAAACTCTTCTTTTGTATTTTGACCTTCTTCATCTGTATTGACTAATTGTTCAAAATGTTGATCCCCTTTAACTAATGGTAAATGATGTATATCCTCATCAATTTTCATATTTATACTTTCAACAATTCTATGCAGTCTTTTGTTGTAACATTTGTATGCTTTTCTCCTTGATGATTAGCCAAGAAAGATACCTTCATTTAATCTAGACTCAAAATTTCCCAAATTTTCTTCATCCCTTTTGATGTAGCATCTGCTTCCAAATTTTTTGAATTGTTTGAAAGATGTAGGTTTGTCATACCATAGATCATATGGTTTCTTGTAGTCATTAACTCTTATTACTCCTCTATTAAGGATATGCACAATAGTATGAACTACTTCTCTCTAGTATAAATCAGACAATTTGGCTTCATTCATCATTGTCCTAGCCATCTCTTGTACTATTATTTCTTTCTTTCTGCAACTCCATTTTGTTGAGGAGTTCTAGTAGTAAAATACTATCTTTTGATTCCATGTTCTTCACAAAAGTCTTCCAAATCAATAGAAGTAAACTCACCACCTCTATTATACCTTAGACATTTTATATTTTATCCCATTTCATTTTCAACCATAGCCTTAAAAAAACTAAATGTACTGAAGGCTTCATACTTTTCTCTTAAGGAAGACACCTAGGTCATTCTACGGAAATCATTAATAAATAACACAAAATACCTTTCTCCATGCAGGGCTCGTGTTTTTGTTGGTCGACATGGGTTTGTGTGAATCAACTCCAATGGCTTCATTGTAAAGTGCTCCTTTGTGTTGATTCTTACTCTTTTTTGTTTCCTTATTTGACATTCTTTGTAGAAGGTGCTTGTAGGCTTAGTAATTTTTGGCATGTCTCTCACAACATGCTTGGAATAGATATTTACAAGGTTATCAAAGTTGATATGCCCAATTATTTTATGTCATAGCCAACTTTCATCCGATTGTCCCAAAAGATAGCTTCTTCCTTTGACTTTAGTGGGATTGTATCGATTTCCTTCTAGCCTACTTGCTTCTGCAACAATCTTTCCATTTTTCTTGATTTCACATCCTTGAGAACGGAATGTGAAATTGTAGCCTTTGTCACACATCTGACTTACACTCAGAAGATTTTGTTTTAGTCCTTCAACATAAAGAACATCATCTTTCCTATATTTTCCATCAATACTTAGAGATCTTTTTCCACAGATCCTTGCAGTAGTATTATCATCAAATTTGATAGAGCCACAATTCTACTTCTTCAAGCCGATGAACTTACTTTTGTCTCCAGTCATGTGACTAGAGCACCCACTATCAATTACCCATGGATTTTCTTGAGCATGCAATATATTTTGAGCAATCATTGATTTTTTTCTTTTGATTTTCATTCTTTAATTTCAATTTCTTTTTAGGTTCTTCCTTCTGACTAGCAGAAATATCCACATTCTCTTTATTTTCCTATATAGGAGGCTTTTGGAAGTCACTTCTACAAAACTCTACTTTGTTCCCAAATTGTTACACTTATAACATATGATATTGAAATCAACTAAACGTGCAAAGGAATTATTTCTCACAAAGTTATTTATTTTCATAGGAAATCTTCTACAATCTATTTCCTTATGAATAAAATGATTTCAAGTAAAATAATAACTAGAGAAAGAGTAGTTTGACTTGGTTTTGAAGGATTGCCTTGTAGGACTTGGACCTATAAATCTTCT